>JAVTVY010020723.1:0-79387 GCA_036873755.1 Hanleya hanleyi
CATGGGCATGGAGGGGCGGTATGTTCAAATGTACTACATGTACATGGGCATGGAGTGGCGGTATGTTCAAATGTACTACATGGGCATGGAGTGGCGGTATGTTCAAATGTACTACATGGGCATGGAGTGGTGGTATGTTCAAATGTACTACATGGGCATGGAGTGGTGGTATGTTCAAATGTACTACATGGGCATGGAGTGGTGGTATGTTCAAATGTACTACATGGGCATGGAGTGGTGGTATGTTCAAATGTACTACATGGGCATGGAGGGGCGGTATGTTCAAATGTACTACATGGGCATGGAGTGGTGGTATGTTCAAATGTACTACATGGGCATGGAGTGGTGGTATGTTCAAATGTACTACATGGGCATGGAGTGGCGGTATGTTCAAATGTACTACATGGGCATGGAGTGGCGGTATGTTCAAATGTACTACATGGGCATGGAGGGGCGGTATGTTCAAATGTACTACATGGGCATGGACGGGCGGTATGTTCAAATGTACTACATGGGCATGGAGTGGCGGTATGTTCAAATGTACTACATGGGCATGGAGTGGCAGTATGTTCAAATGTACTACATGGGCATGGAGTGGCGGTATGTTCAAATGTACTACATGGCCATGGAGTGGTGGTATGTTCAAATGTGCTACATGGGCATGGAGTGGCGGTATGTTCAAATGTACTACATGGGCATGGAGTGGCGGTATGTTCAAATGTACTACATGGGCATGGAGTGGTGGTATGTTCAAATGTACTACATGGGCATGGAGTGGCGGTATGTTCAAATGTACTACATGGGCATGGAGTGGCGGTATGTTCAAATGTACTACATGGGCATGGAGGGGCGGTATGTTCAAATGTACTACATGGGCATGGAGGGGCGGTATGTTCAAATGTACTACATGGGCATGGAGGGGCGGTATGTTCAAATGTACTACATGGGCATGGAGGGGCGGTATGTTCAAATGTACTACATGGGCATGGAGTGGCGGTATGTTCAAATGTACTACATGGCCATGGAGTGGCGGTATGTTCAAATGTACTACATGGCCATGGAGTGGTGGTATGTTCAAATGTGCTACATGGGCATGGAGTGGCGGTATGTTCAAATGTACTACATGGGCATGGAGTGGCGGTATGTTCAAATGTGCTACATGGGCATGGAGTGGTGGTATGTTCAAATGTACTACATGGGCATGGAGTGGTGGTATGTTCAAATGTACTACATGGGCATGGAGGGGCGGTATGTTCAAATGTACTACATGGGCATGGAGTGGTGGTATGTTCAAATGTACTACATGGGCATGGAGTGGTGGTATGTTCAAATGTACTACATGGGCATGGAGTGGCAGTATGTTCAAATGTACTACATGGGCATGGAGTGGTGGTATGTTCAAATGTACTACATGGGCATGGAGTGGTGGTATGTTCAAATGTACTACATGGGCATGGAGTGGTGGTATGTTCAAATGTACTACATGGGCATGGAGTGGCGGTATGTTCAAATGTACTACATGGGCATGGAGGGGCGGTATGTTCAAATGTACTACATGGGCATGAAGGGGCGGTATGTTCAAATGTACTACATGGGCATGGAGGGCGGTATGTTCAAATGTACTACATGGGCATGGGTAATTAGTATGTTCAAATGTACTACATGGGCATGGAGGGGCGGTATGTTCAAATGTACTACATGGGCATGGAGTGGTGGTATGTTCAAATGTACTACATGGGCATGGAGTGGTGGTATGTTCAAATGTACTACATGGGCATGGAGTGGCGGTATGTTCAAATGTACTACATGGGCATGGAGTGGTGGTATGTTCAAATGTACTACATGGGCATGGAGTGGTGGTATGTTCAAATGTACTACATGGGCATGGAGTGGTGGTATGTTCAAATGTACTACATGGGCATGGAGGGGCGGTATGTTCAAATGTACTAAATGGGCATGGAGTGGCGGTATGTTCAAATGTACTACATGGGCATGGAGTGGTGGTATGTTCAAATGTACTACATGGGCATGGAGGGGCGGTATGTTCAAATGTACTACATGGGCATGGAGTGGTGGTATGTTCAAATGTACTACATGGGCATGGAGGGTGGTATTTCAAATGTACTACATGGGCATGGGTGGTGGTATGTTCAAATGTACTACATGGGCATGGAGGGGCGGTATGTTCAAATGTACTACATGGGCATGGAGGGGCGGTATGTTCAAATGTACTACATGGGCATGGAGTAGAGTAGTACATGTTCAAATGTACTACATGGGCATGGAGTGGCGGTATGTTCAAATGTACTACACTGGGCATGGAGTGGTGGTATGTTCAAATGTACTACATGGGCATGGAGTGGCGGTATGTTCAATTGTACTACATGGGCATGGAGGGGCGGTATGTTCAAATGTACTACACACTTGGGCATGGAGGCGGTATGTTCAAATGTACTACATGGGCATGGAGTGGCGGTATGTTCAAATGTACTACATGGGCATGGAGTGGTGGTATGTTCAAATGTACTACATGGGCATGGAGTGGCGGTATGTTCAATTGTACTACATGGGCATGGAGGGGCGGTATGTTCAAATGTACTACATGGGCATGGAGGGGCGGTATGTTCAAATGTACTACATGGGCATGGAGGGGCGGTATGTTCAAATGTACTACATGGGCATGGAGTGGTGGTATGTTCAAATGTACTACATGGGCATGGAGTGGTGGTATGTTCAAATGTACTACATGGGCATGGAGTGGTGGTATGTTCAAATGTACTACATGGGCATGGAGTGGCAGTATGTTCAAATGTACTACATGGGCATGGAGTGGTGGTATGTTCAAATGTACTACATGGGCATGGAGTGGTGGTATGTTCAAATGTACTACATGGGCATGGAGTGGTGGTATGTTCAAATGTACTACATGGGCATGGAGTGGTGGTATGTTCAAATGTACTACATGGGCATGGAGGGCGGTATGTTCAAATGTACTACATGGGCATGGAGTGGCGGTATGTTCAAATGTACTACATGGCCATGGAGTGGTGGTATGTTCAAATGTGCTACATGGGCATGGAGTGGCGGTATGCTCAAATGTACTACATGGGCATGGAGTGGCGGTATGTTCAAATGTGCTACATGGGCATGGAGGGGCGGTATGTTCAAATGTACTACATGGGCATGGAGTGGCGGTATGTTCAAATGTACTACATGGGCATGGAGGGGCGGTACGTTCAAATGTACTACATGGGCATGGAGTGGTGGTATGTTCAAATGTACTACATGGGTATGGAGTGGTGGTACATGGGCATGGAGTGGCGGTATGTTCAAATGTACTACATGGGCATGGAGTGGTGGTATGTTCAAATGTACTACATGGGCATGGAGTGGTGGTATGTTCAAATGTACTACATGGGCATGGAGTGGTGGTATGTTCAAATGTACTACATGGGCATGGAGTGGTGGTATGTTCAAATGTACTACATGGGCATGGAGTGGTGGTATGTTCAAATGTACTACATGGGCATGGAGGGGCGGTATGTTCAAATGTACTACATGGGCATGGAGTGGTGGTATGTTCAAATGTACTACATGGGCATGGAGGGTGGTATGTTCAAATGTACTACATGGGCATGGAGGGGCGGTATGTTCAAATGTACTACATGGGCATGGAGTGGTGGTATGTTCAAATGTACTACATGGGCATGGAGGGGCGGTATGTTCAAATGTACTACATGGGCATGGAGGGGGCGTGCATGTTCAAATGTACCACATGGGCATGGAGTGGTGGTATGTTCAAATGTACTACATGGGCATGGAGGGGCGGTATGTTCAAATGTACTACATGGGCATGGAGTGGTGGTATGTTCAAATGTACTACATGGGCATGGAGGGGCGGTATGTTCAAATGTACTACATGGGCATGGAGGGGCGGTATGTTCAAATGTACTACATGGGCATGGAGTGGTGGTATGTTCAAATGTACTACATGGGCATGGAGTGGTGGTATGTTCAAATGTACTACATGGGCATGGAGTGGTGGTATGTTCAAATGTACTACATGGGCATGGAGTGGTGGTATGTTCAAATGTACTACATGGGCATGGAGTGGTGGTATGTTCAAATGTACTACATGGGCATGGAGTGGTGGTATGTTCAAATGTACTACATGGGCATGGAGGGGTGGTATGTTCAAATGTACTACATGGGCATGGAGGGGCGGTATGTTCAAATGAAGGCTAATGTGACTGTATTATTACAGGGTTTAGAACATGTATGGGCCAATGCATGACAAGGATATTATAACAGTAGGGGCCTTGATTAAGGTAAGGAGCACATCTACAAAGTGTACCTTCGGTAAGCCGAAGTATGCAAGATAGGATGGCATTGAATTTGAAACATAACAGATCTGTGGCACATGGTTAGAAGAAATACTCAAATCATTAGCATACATAAACTGACATACTGACTGGAATAATATATGTTCTTAAAAAAAAATGTGCTTCCTATTTCCCTCCTGACACCGATATGATGTGCTATGAATGAAATTGTCCCATGACCTTGTAACATCCATTCTCTATACTGCACAAGTGTCAGTCATAGGCCCTTAAAATTATTTACAATAAAAACTGAAAAGATGACTGTATTCATGGGAAACTGTCAAGATTTTAATTGCTAATATTGGTCAGTTATTGATAACCAAATGTACAGATGTATTTTACATTTCCTGTTCCACTACGGTCACAAATCTACATTGTGAAGTATAGCTAGATACATGTTCCAGTTTTACAACTTGTACAAGGAATCAATCATTTCTCAAGAAAAAAACAAATCATTTACTCTCTTGTTTTCTTTCTAATACCTGTTAAATTTAAATGGATAAATCATTCTTTTACAACTTGAAAAATAAATCAATCATTTCTCAAGAACAAAAAAAAATCATTTACTCTCTTGTTTTCTTCCTAACACCTGCTAAATTTGAATGGATAAATCATCCTTAATAGCCAAGCTCTTCCACAAAGTTTCTGTAAGCATGTCAAATTTTGCATCCACTCACAAAAATCTGTTGCTTTTTTTAGACCCATTGACCTTGACCTTTGAATTAAAATATTTCCTTTTTGCCATAAACAAAGTACATGTATGGCCACAATCCACATCATCATAGAACAAACAATGTTTTGAATAATTTCCTGTTATTGGAGAGCCACACTGACGTTGACCTCGTTTACTGCCAGTTTGGTACATGGCATATTTTCTCCCACTGTAAAACAATTTTTTTTTTATTTTCAATGATTTCCTGAACTTTGGGAGAAAATGACCTTGACCCACTGACCTCAATTATATGCTTGTGATACATCGCCTTCTGCTCATATATCCACTCACAAGAATTGTGATTTTCAACGCAGGAAGGAAGCAATCAGAGATTGCTCAATTGTATGCCCCCGCTTCTGCTTTAATCCGACACTGCCCCGCCATTGTTCTGTTGTTTATTGGTTGGTGGAGGCCTAATTTGGATAATTATAAAAATTCTGTTTCTGTCACTTTTTTTGCCATGCCTCACATAATACATATTCCAAGTATCAGCCAACAAGTGATAATACAATGTTTTGATGCAAGATGGTCGCCAGGGCTTTCGCCAAATCCGAAAATGTGACCTGGTTATGAGACCTACATTCCTTGGGAGTATATTGTGGTGAAATTATGAAGCGATCAGTGAACTTTGAATTTTGCACCCAATTCACTCTTTTTGGGGCAACTTCATACTTTAACTTCAGGACCTATGTTGTCTGCTTTGGAATGTAGGATAACATATAATATAGCCATTTTTCTCGTCCAAATCGGTTATGGACTGAGATCCAGCCTGGACAAATGAATATATCCCATTCACTTTAGTTTTGATAAACAAAGGGCCATAACTCTTGAAAATATAACCGAAAGCAGAGAAACTTCACGCTGCACACCAATGGGTCACTGACCACATATCATGCAAATTTCATACTTGTCCATACAATATTAACCGAGATCCAGCCCTACAAGTCTCAAAGATTTGAAGAAAAAAGGGCCATAACTGTTGAAAATATACGCGAAATGTGGAGAAACTTCACGCTGCACAACTACAGGGCACTGACCACATATCCTGCAAATTTCATAATTGTCCATACAATATTAACCGAGATCCAGCCCGGACAAGTCCCAATTCACACAAATTTGAAGAAAAAAGGGCCATAACTCTTGAAAATATATGCGAAACGCGGAGAAACTTCACGCTGCACAACTACAGGGCACTGACAACATATCCTGCAAATTTCACAATTGTCCATACAATATTAACCGAGATCCAGCCCG
The DNA here is from genome assembly GCA_036873755.1 of Hanleya hanleyi. Taxonomy (NCBI): domain Eukaryota; kingdom Metazoa; phylum Mollusca; class Polyplacophora; order Lepidopleurida; family Hanleyidae; genus Hanleya; species Hanleya hanleyi. The sequence continues at coordinate 6,349 of JAVTVY010020723.1, forward strand.
GACAAGTCCCAATTCACGAAGAATTCAGGAACAGAGGGCCATAACTCTTGAAAATATAAGCGAAACGTGAAGAAACTTTACGCTGCACAACTGTGGGGCACTGACCACATATCATGCAAATTTCATACTTGTCCATACAATATTAACCAAGATCCAGCCCGGACAAGTCCCATTCACAGAGATTTCAGAAAAAGGGCCATAACTCTTGAAAATTATACCGGAACTCGGAAAAAACTCAACGCTGCACATCTACGAGGCACTAGCCACATTCCATGCAAGTTTCAATCCTGTCCATCAAATATTAACCGAGATATTGCTCGGACAAGAAATTCGGACGGACAGACGGACAGACGGACAGACAGACAGACGGACAGACGGACAGACGGACGGACGGACAAAGCGATCGCTATATGCCCCCCCTCTAGTTAGAGGGGGGGCATAATAATCCTTAGGCCACAGAGACCTTGACCGTTGACCTTATTGACCTCAATTTTGGTGTGCGAGCACCGACATCTAGGTGGTCCATAGCTATCGTGGTGAAATACGAGAGAAATCAGCTCAATTATTAGAAGTTAAGGAACTGAATAACCGAAGTCGGAAGAAGACAGAGAATGTGGCTTCGCCAGCTATAGTTGACATATTACCAAAAACCCTGTCTAACAAAAGCACTCTCAGTTCTGAAATCAAGAGTGTAATGCAACCCCAGTAAAATTATCAGAGTTTTTTGCAGAATTAGGGACAAAATTTGCAGAACATTACACTTTAGCTTTGGGGAGAGCAATTCTGTATTTATAAAATCATTCTTGACCTTATATGTGACAATATATGCCAACATGAGGTATTTAACTGTAAATCTATGTGTGAAGTTTTGATAATTTATTATGAGTAAATTATTTAAATTGTTTAAAATTTTGTATAGGCCAACATTTACAACAAGCTCATCAACCGTGACAGCAGCGCTATACTAAAGCTGAAGAATCAAACCGTGTCACTTCAGGCCTAGATAATTGAATAAAAGGAGAGACATTTTTGAAGAAGACTGTAGGTGTATATATACCAATATATATATATATATATATTATATGTACTGACAGTCTGACAACACTTGAGTTCACATGGCTGGCCAGTTACAAATACCGCTCAAGTTGTCAGACACCCTTAAGAGTTACTCTCAGGGCCATGAAAAGACTGCCCCTATATCTAATATCATGTCACGCGCTGTACATCGTCAACTGATAAATTACCGGTATGCCAATTATATCTTACAGAAAAATACCCAACTCTGTAATTTGTAATCACTTAGCATACATGAGTAATATCTCACGACATCTATAAATGTTTGTCTGTGTGGGCATGTTCTTATTGTGTGATAATTTTGTTGGAATTGAATTATGATGTTATCTGACTGAGCCAGCATGAAATGGGAGACATTAAAGCACTGTAAAAATCAATATACAAATACTGTATAATCCATGAGAGGAAAAATAGAGTTATAAATTTCATTATTGATTCATCATATGAGGTTAACATACAATCGAGCATTTCCTCTTATAATGAAAAGATTCTGACTTCACTAAAATGCTCAATTATGGAAATTTGAACCAGGTGTGCGACTTACTCACTGGGCCAAGTATTACATTTCACTTAAATCTGAAGGAGAGGAAGTCAGGGTCCACAGATCTACCAGGTGACTGGGGACAATCTACAAGTACATTCATCGTGTGAAAAGCCCTGAAGCCTGAAAATTCCTATTAAACATGTATACGGATTTGACTAACAGTTATATTGTAAGGTGATAATGTGTTACAGGCTGTATAACATTGTGCGAACAACTGTCTTCTATGACATTCTAATGTCCTCAAATGTTATTCTGGTTACAGGTTATATCTTTGAGACCTTCAATCATAGTTTCATGAAAAAATATAACGTTTATATGACAACCTGAATGAAATTTTGCATGATTTATTAGCTCCATATCAATACTATCCTTGTCACCACAAGGAATAAAAGTCTCAAGGTTTCTCGATTTTAATACTTAATATTTAATATTTTGGGTGGGAAACAATCTCAGTAAACTCCGACACAATACCACGGAATATTATATCTCTCATTAGCACTGTATATATCCCATGCAAAATTTAAACCAAAACTGTTAGCCAATCAGGTGGCTATCTGGGAGAAACAACTTCAAAACTTCAATGTTGCGAAACACATGTGGTTTATGGTAAATGTTTCCGCCGAATAGTCAGTTTTTTGTCAGGCGGTTGGAAATATCAAAAGACCGCCTCGCAAAAAGATTGTAAATATCTGTGACCCTGCACCAATCAATGTCAAATAGGCAGAACTGTTGTGATTGACTTATTATCGGATCTCGGAGAATACCGGCAAACAGTTCACACAAATACTCAGTAGCATTACCCCTAGCTAGATGGTATTTCCCTGGACCATCTTAGTTTACCTAGATTGGGTGGGAAAATACACTTCCTGTGATTGAATTATTAGAGAGTTGAATTATTAGAGAGTTGACCATAATGAAAGTGTGAATCCTGCTTTTTTACCAACTTGTTTAACTTGGCCATTATCATTTCAGGGATTGAAAATAAACATAACTGTGCAAAGCGCTGAGAACCCCTTGGCCTTGGGGAGTATATTTCAATGCCCATGACCAGATGTATGTTTGGTGCAAGTTGGTACACATACATGTATACTTGGTCATTCCTGAGATAAGATAGCAACTAGCAGTTGGAGAAGAGAAGATAGGGTCAAACTCACAGATCTGCGAGTGTGAGTTCATGAAGTCTCTGCCATTCTACACTTGGAATATGGCAGTAATAAGCACCTGGTGACAAATGGACCATTTTGATCTAGTGACCCAGAAAAAAGGTCTTACCTATTTTTGGGGGGTTCTGCAAGAAGAACAAAAAAATGAAATTTTCAAGTAACTTTACTCTGAACAAGTAATTTGCGATACATTTGGCAGAGTTAGTCATAAACAAGAGTTCTGAGAGCCCCAACATCTCGCCTTGCGGGGTCATCCGCCGAAGGTGCAGCAGTATTGAAAGCATGTACATGTAGAGCAAACAATAAGGTCTGGAATAGGTGATGTGGTACAGACAATAATGTCTGGAATAGATTATCTGGTACAGACAATAACATCAGTCCCATGTGGGATTACTCGCAAAAGTTAATCCCATGTAGGATGAATAGGTCAGTGCCATCGGATTACTGGTACATAGGGCAGTCCAGTGTGAGATTACTGCTGGATAGGTCAGTCCCATGTGAGATTACTGCCGGATAGGCCAGTCCTGTGTAGGATTACTGCTGGGTGGACCAGTTCCGTGTTATTACTGATGGATAGACCAGTCCCCTGTGGGATTACTACTGGATAATCCAGTCCCAAGTGGGATTACTGCTGGATAGGCCAGTCCTGTCAGGGATTACTGCTGGATAGACGAGTCTCGTATGGGATTAATGCTGGATAGGACAGTCCCATGTGTGATTACTGCTGCATAGGCAGTCCAGTGTGGGATTACTGGTGCATACGGCAATCCTGTGTGAGATTACGGCTGAGGCGGCCAGTCCCGTGTGAGATTACTGCTGGATAGGCTAAACCTGTGTGGGATTACAGCGGAATAGGTCAGTCCCATGTAGAATTATGGCTGGATAGGTCAGTGCCATGTGGGATTACAGCTGCATATTGCAGTCCAGTGTCATATTACTTCTGAATAGGTCAGTACCATGAGAGATTACTGCTGCATAGGCCAGTCCCGTGTGAAATTACTGCTGGATAGGCCAGTCCCATGTGGGATTACTGCAGGATAGGCCAGCCCGGTCTGGGATTACTGCTGGATAGGTCAGTCCTGTGTGGCATTACTGCTGGATAGGCCATTGCCATTTGGGATTACTGCTGGATAGGTCAGTCCTGTGTGAGATTACAGCTGGATAGGCCAGTCCCAAATGGGATTACTGCTGGATAGACCAGTTCGATCTGGGATTACTGCTGGATAGTTGAGTTCCATATGGGATTACTGCTGGATAGGTCAGTCCTGTGTGGCATTACTGCTGGATAGGCCAATGCCATTTGGGATTACTGCTGGATAGGTCAGTCCCATGTGGGATTACTGCGGGAGAGCTGTGACCTAGGAAAACATGAAACATGTCCACCAAGTTTTATAATCATCCCACGAAAGGTTCAACAAACTTTCCATGTACAGATCTACATGTAAATTTATGCCCAACAAAAACCTTATCAATGGAAAGGTACAAAGTCTAAACTGCAATAATCAGGACAAAAATTCATATTTAATGTCATATTTCTTAAATAGCACATGCACATCGTCGAATCACATTGAACTTGGGTAGCAAGTGTCAAACTTATCCAATGAAAGCTGACAGCTTCAGAAAACTTTCCATGTACAGGTGTACATGTATATACATGTATGTACATTATTATTGGCAGATTACTTAGACAAAACCCTCAAAATTTGAACAAAAATTTATATTTCATCTCCTAAATAGCACAGGTACGTCTTCTAATCATAAGAAACATGTGTACCAAGTTTCATAATCATTCAATGACAGCTGACAACTGCAGCAAGCTGTGATGTACAGATGTACATGTGCACTTCAGCTAAACGTAAACCCCTATCATTTGCCATAATTTGGAGAAAAATTAATATTTCATCTCAAAAATAGCACAAGTACATCCTCCAATCATAAGAAACATGTGTACCAAGTTTCGTAATCATCCAATAAGAGCTGACAACTGCAGCAAACTTAACATCTACATGTACATGTAGACATGTAGAGCCCTACATACAATTTACCTAAACCATGTAAACAGAAAACTCATTCATTTGCCATAATTTGGAGAAAAATTAATATTTCTTCTCAAAAATAGCACAGGTACATGTACATCCTCTAATCATAAGAAACATGTGTACCAAGTTTCATAATCATCCAATGACAGCTGACAACTGCAGCAAACTTACCATGTACATGTATACATGTAGAGGCCTACATGTACAATTTACCTAAACAGAAAACTCATTCATTTGTCATAATTTGGAGAAAAATTAATATTTCTTCTCAAAAATAGCACAGGTACATCCTCTAATCATAAGAAACATGTGTACATGTGCACTTCAGCTAAACGCAAAACTCATTCATAGGGATTTTAACATTAGAGCACCCCAGGGGTAGTACCCCCAGGTGGCATACCCACCCCCCATATTTTTTTTATATTTTTTCTAATTTTTCTAGATTTTTTTTTAACTTGCTAAACCAAAAACCTTATCATTTCCAGGCAGGGGACACCGACACCGATGACGACATCCTCTTTCCCCCCTCACAATATCTCCCCTTTACTTCGTAAGGCGAGATAAAAATATGGGCACTGATCTATATAGGCCAATTCTGCTCTGTAATCACATGGTCGGGTGCTACAACTTCGGTGCTTCTAGGCATAGTCATTTTCAAGATACAGAGATGTCGGTATAAACATGATGGATCACAACAATACACAAAGGACAACTATGGCCCTGGGGTGAAAACATAAATGTATAACCTCCAAACAGTACACATACATGATAGACATTTGATAGCAGACTTAAATAATGTTGCTTTTAATTTGCTGGGTACTCTGCCTGTAGGACAGGGAATAATTCCTCTCAAAATTTGTTCACATATATTCCATTTTCTACAAAGCTACGTCAATTAATTCTTCTTGACATTGGGTCTGAATATATATACATGTATGGCTGCATTTTCTCGACATAATATATATAGCTGAAGGACAATCCTTCAAAAAAGGAAATTAGTTGTGAAATATAATCGTGTTCTATGTGCCACATGAGGTTTTCCTCCTCACGAATGCTGTCTGGTTACTATGGCAACAGACAATCTATAGTGCAGCTGTTGTGAATAATCAATATGTGAGGATTATACGTGATTATTATACAATAATGGAATTACACCTTCTCGTCTCTATTACCACAATGTTGTTTCAGCTCTTACAGTATATTCTCTGCTAATTCTATCACACTATTAACATTCACAATCAGGGGTCGAAATTTACACCTGTCCACCTGTCTCTGACAGGTAACTTTTGAAAGAGACAGGTAGAGAAATAAAGTACCTGTCTCTATTGACAGGTAGCCAGTAATTTTGTTTTAGTGTTCAAAATATATCTTTAACAAAATTCATTCAAAACACCTGCTAATAAGTGCAAGTAAACAAGGTTTCATTAATTTATTAGTGTCTTGCAACATCTAACTTTGTCATTAATCTTGAGTTACATGTTCATGTTACGAGTGCATGTTCAGGTAATTCTTAAAGGTGACCGGTACACATTTTGGTCACCTGTCTCGTGTGACAGGTAAATTATTTTGAATATTTCGACCCCTGACAATCAACTCCCAACTTTTGATCAATCAAGTGAGTGAGTGAATAGAATTTAACGTCGCTTTCAACAATATTTCAGCTATATCACACGAACCACTAAGCACCACCCAGCCAAGTTGCATTCCTGCTACTTCAAAGAAGAAATCTTTGAAGCAGCATGGAACCAGACACCCTCCATCCACCCTATAAGACACAGAGGACAGCACAGAGACACAGACAGGAAGCTTACATGGTGCAATAGGGTGAGTGAGTGAGAATTGCGTCGCTTTCAACAAATTTCAGCTATATCACACGAACCACTAAGCACCACCCAGCCAAGTTGCATTCCTGCTACTTCAAAGAAGAAATCTTTGAAGCAGCATGGAACCAGACACCCTCCATCCACCCTATAAGACACAGAGGACAGCACAGAAGACACAGACAGGAAGCTTACATGGTGCAATAGGGTGAGAGGTGAATAGATTTAAAATTAACAAGCAATATTTCAGCTATATCACACGAACCACTAAGCACCACCCAGCCAAGTTGCATTCCTGCTACTTCAAGAAGAAATCTTAGAAGCAGCATGGAACCAGACACCCTCCATCCACCCTATAAGACACAGAGGACAGCACAGAAGACACAGACAGGAAGCTTACATGGTGCAATAGGGCGAGTGAGTGAACAGAATTTAACGTCGCTTTCAACAATATTTCAGCTATATCACACGAACCACTAAGCACCACCCAGCCAAGTTGCATTCCTGCTACTTCAAAGAAGAAATCTTTGAAGCAGCATGGAACCAGACACCCTCCATCCACCCTATAAGACACAGAGGACAGCACAGAAGACACAGACAGGAAGCTTACATGGTGCAATAGGGTGAGTGAGTGAATAGAATTTAACGTCGCTTTCAACAATATTTCAGCTATATCACACGAACCACTAAGCACCACCCAGCCAAGTTGCATTCCTGCTACTTCAAAGAAGAAATCTTTGAAGCAGCATGGAACCAGACACCCTCCATCCACCCTATAAGACACAGAGGACAGCACAGAGACACAGACAGGAAGCTTACATGGTGCAATAGGGTGAGTGAGTGAATAGAATTTAACGTCGCTTTCAACAATATTTCAGCTATATCACGACGAACCAACTAAGCACTACCCAGCCCAGTTGTGTTCCTGCTACTTCAAAGAAGAAATCTTTGAAGCAGCATGGAACCAGACACCCTCCATCCACCCTATAAAACACTGAGGACAGCACACAAGACACAGACAGGAAGCTTACATGGTGCAATAAAGACAAGTGATATTACAGTGCTAGACATCACATTATCAAGTTCCTGTTGCTTCTCAGCAAAATCAATCAATCTAAAAATTTGGATCATCTCCAAAACATTGTAGAAACTATACATGTACGGTAATCCTTCTAATAATTCAATCACGGAAAGTCAAATTTTCCACCATAAAATCTGGGGGCAATCAAATTTATTGGAACAGAAAGTCAACAACCTGGTCTGAAATTTCTTCGTTATTGCAATGAATTTAAAGGAATTACCGCACATAGATAGTTTTTCTACTATGTCACCAACTTCCCATTTCAATAACCCCCATTTTTTTGGGTAGGGAAATGCACTTCCAGCGATTGAATTTTCAGAGAGTTAAGTGATTAAATTTTTAGAGAGTTTACTGTATGCAGTGAACACTTTTCACACTACATCAACACAAACTTGTCCATCACCATATAAATATAGCACATATTTCTCTGGAAGAGCCCAAAATTCCGGTAACAGGATGAGATTATGTGAGAAAGTCTCATATTAATTAACAGATACACATGTTCAGACAACAGGCCTGTAGCCAAGGGGGGCTTTCTGGGTTCGGGCGAACCCCCCCCCCTCCCCCCCCCTTTCGGAAATTTTGCATATTTTTCTCATATAAATGCTGTTTTCAAACACTGAAGCGAACCCCCTATTTGCCCCTTTTCTCATACAGCGAACCCCCTGATGTGCCCTTTTGGAATGAAGGTGAACCACCCCCCAGTAAATCTTGGCTACAGCCCTGGACAGTGTAAACTCCTCCCATACTTGTTGTCCTCCATAATTAAATAACAGTTTGACAGAAAATTGATTCAATCTATACTATTAAAGGAGCTGTGCGTGCAGGAGTCAGTGTGTCCATGCCTCTGGGTAATACTACAAAAGGAGCCATGTGTGACTACATCCGTGCCACTGGCTAGTGATATGATCTTAGAATTGTGCCCTGTGATCGTAGGGGGAGCGGGTGTGAAGGTGTAGGTGGTGGGGGGGGGGGAGGGGGTGAAGCAATCACCCTATTGGTAACACTATTGTTTATAAATATGTAATTTGGTATACATGTACATCTGTTGCATGACTAGAATGAAGGCAGAAAAATAATGGCATGACGAAGTGCTTGTGGAAACTATAGGGGAAATGCCTCCTTCAAAATATTGCGTCCGGACAAAATGCTCAAGCACCTTAGACATTTTTCAGCTTAGAAAAAAAATGAAGTTACTCAACTTTGTGAGAAGTTTGAACAGGACTTTAGGAGCGGCATATATCCTTCTAGGAAATTGCTCAGATGTCTCTGGCAAGCAAGTGAAACCTGGCATACATTTAACTGTTCATCTCACTGACATAGATACATCGACGTGTAACCACTTCACATCCTACAGGCACAGCATTGGCTCAATGACATCCTGTTATTAAACAACCTATTTGTATTCATTAGTAATTAGAAATCACACAACAATATTTTCACTTTTTGTTTTACTCTATATTTTGCTGGTTTGCCACACAATGTTTGTGATACCACATCTGAACTTGGAAATAAAACGTATCTGACCAGATCCTTCTTCGTTTTGTTAAAAAGAAATAGATTATTTTCTCTGAGAGAATATATTTCAACTGCAAAAACTAATGGTTAGAAACATGCCTTGAAAGTACAAAGATTGATTATTGCATATACGCTTATGGGAGTTATAATACAGGCTTACATCTTCATGCATATTCAGCCAGGATGGCGAACTGATTTCATGAAATTAACCAAGTCTGTAATTTTTATACCCTTTACTTATAGCTCAATATTCAAACAACTGCTTATTCTTCATTTGTTAGGTTAGTGAAGTGTAAAGGATATCTACATGTAAGGAGGTTCCAGACAAATTTGACTATTACGTCTACTGCACATGTGTCTGCGCATCTACCATACCAAGGCTGGAAATAGGTACCTGCCAAATTTTAAAACATTCCTGCAGATCATGATGAACTACTCCAGCTTGAATCTCCATTTACAAAGGTAAAAAGGTCATGGTGCCGAACATTTCCCAAAACAGGGGTGACAAGTTTGAAGTAGTTATGACAGGTGCCAGGCTTGCATACTAGCTATATTTAAAGGAAATTTAATGGAACAGGACAATATCAGCTTGCAAGAAAACAACTACGAAAGAATTTTTGAATTGAATAAGGCCGTCCACACTTACCTGACACCCGTTTTTTTTTCACATTATTTTCATTATTTTTTATTATAAGCATAATTTATCGCTTTGAACATGTTGAAATTGCTACAATGTTTAAACCAGCCTCGTTTTGTTCAACAACCTCAAAGACACATCAAATCCGATGATGGAAATAGAAAAAAATCATGAAAATAACATGCTCCCATGGAAAATCCCGTCAGGGGACATAACTCGTTTGTTTAAACATTCTCAAACATGGCCGCCAAATGATGTTGGCCCGAATTTATTTTAAATAATGAGTAATGAACAATGAAAAGTAGAACCGAACCCGCATCACTTTTGAAAGAAAAACTGATGGGGGACAAGTGTCATTTACCTAATTAATGCCTAGGCAATACGACCTCAACGAAGTAACTCTGGCAAACTGACTCAGCGAAATCAGGGTAATTTGGTCTCGATCATGACCATAATCTGTTGGCATCCTACTGTCTTTAGGAGAAGCCTGGTGACTTTTTTATTAGCCTCCTCACTTCTATTAGATTTTCTAATTCAGCATTGTTCCAGCAAACTATTAAGGCATTTTGGATAAAATGACATTTTAATTTCTTAGAAAATATAAGCTTTGTCTATAAAAATAGAGGCATTATTCACAGAATTCCTATCTCATTCCATATATTAAAATATGGTTAAACCATTATAGTTGACAATTTAAATCCCTAGATTAAGCCTGGTGACCCCTGAATTTTAACCTTTATTTTGAATGTTGAAGGTTTGCGCTACCTCAAAATATAGGAAATATGAAAACTTTGAAAATTGTCTGGAACCTCCTTAAATACTAGAAAAGACAAGTTGTAGACATCAAACAAAGCATACATCCAAATTAGCATCAAAAGTTTGACCGATTTTCTGACACAAATATAACTCAAGACTTGAACCTTCATGTTCTGAAAGTTTGAAGTTATTACTTCAAATATTGAAAACCTGTAAGCTGAGCCAGTATATTAGTTGAAAGAAAATTCTATGGAAATCTAATATGGGTAGAAACATAGCCTGGGCTAATGTATTTTGCAATGTGGTCAATGAGTTAATGGTTGTGGTTATATTGGCAGGGCACAATATAATGTTTACAGCCTTCAATCAATCAGATGGGCCTAGCTAGGCCTGGCTATCAATGCTGTTCTATATTTAATCAAATCCAGTCAATCACTCAAGATTGCCCTGATCACACACCAGGGACCTGTTCCAAGTTTAAGTGGTTTTTGATATGGGCAATATATCACCCCAGATCAGGTTTATTTCAATACATAGATCAAAGTTTATGTTAAGGCTACACAATATGGCTTTTCCCATTGATAATACAGGGGGGAATGAAGGTCAGTATGGGGCCACAACAGAGGCAACAGTGAAGCACCCTCTATAATTAATTTCAAAGTTTTCAATACTAAATCTTGAAATTTCACCTAATAGGCCAGATCGTCAAATCTGTTGATACAAATATTTCTTAACTTATCATTTGGTGTTTCATTTCTTCTTTCTGGTCCTACTAACTACAATACAATACATAAACCTTCAATATCAGTGAACTTTATTTAATACAGACAGGTATGTGTATCTTCATACAATCTAATACACTAGTAATTTACACATGTGTATGTTGCTTTAATTTCAGTGATATGTTTTATTCTCAAGTGCTATAAATTACCAATTAAAATATTCTTAAAATAAAAACAATACACTCACATCCACTCCAATACATAACATTTGCATTACCAGTATATAACCTCAATTCATGAAAATAATAATCGGAGCATTATGAATTTGAATGTCATCACAATAATTGTGTTGACATGAGAATAGTTTAAACTGCAGTTGTATCAGAGACCCTAATTCACCTTAAACTTAAAAAGGCTTTGAGCTGTTCAGTGTTAGACAGTGTTAAGTGTATTTGTACAGTGAAAGGATAAAGTCTACATTGTGAAAATCCCCTAAATTCCTGGAGCTTCTCTAAACCTCAATGCCTTGCACTTGCCTGCCCCAACTGATTGACCTTGATAAAAGGCGGTAAACATTTCCTTGTGATAGAAAATCACACTTCCATCTCAACCCCCTTAATAAGGTCAGGTAGCTTTAAGAATAACAAAGGGATCTGTAGGCATCGTCATCAATTAGTTTCATCTGCCCAGGCATAGATAATAGTGTCGTTGTATTGAGGAAAGCAGATGTGTTACGCAGAACTGAATAATCCCTTGGGGAATAGTCAATACGGCAGGTAACATCTACAAACTGTGACAAGGCAGGTAACATCTACAAGTGACAATGCCGGCATGAATTGACTGTTTATATCTTATATAAGACTTTACACAGTTGCACCAACAGCCGCTTTATTGTGTCTGCAACAGCCATTACATCAGGTTGTATAGATAGACTCACTGTGTGCTCTTGCGTAAGTCCCATGTTGAGGAAGGTATATACGTAGCTATTAAACGAGGTCCCATATTAGACCATACTCTAGTGGCTATTGATAATTCTGTCATACATGTATCATTGGGTGCAGTCTACATAGACATTAATGAGATTATGATGGTAACAATACTTGTCACCTGCTGACAATGAAACATCCATCATCAAAGAGATACTGAAGAATGTGATATATTCCTTGAGATAGGCGATTTCATGTACAACTGTCAATCAGTGAACCTGAGGAGCTTGCCTGAGGCAACTTCACAATTATGGCGATCAACGATCGTTCAAGCATCAAAATCTGAGATCTGCTTCTTCATTCATCTTCTCAAGTGTGGTTCAGTTGCACAATATAGCCATGTGTGTGCTTTAAACTGCTAATTATTCCCGCTGCTTTTCTATGGTGATATACCAATAAGAGAAACCACAAACAGACAAAACTGTCTTCACTTCAGTGGTCATACTTAATTTAACAATTAATGGTGCATTATCAATATATGAGTTGCCTTGAAAACATTATACCAAAGTATCAAGACTCATCAAGGGTTGTTATTGGTAAATAAACTATTTATTACTGGTATCAATGTTTAAATTCAATCAGATGCCTCGAATGGCAAATTTGTATGCTTTTCATCGTATACCTAATTACTGAATAGATGATTAATAAAATACAAAATAAATGTAACGTCGATTATGAAAAATTGTCAGTCAAAATACAATTTATATATCAAGATGACCAGTTTTAGTTGTTCTTATTATAAATGTAACATCTATAAACATGAGAGACCAATCTCAGTAAACTCAGAAAAATATCACGGAACAGTCTGATTTACAACCTTGGTTTACCTAGATTGGATGAGAGACATGAAATTAAAACATATATTTTCAACTAGACTCTAGACCTATAAATGAACTGTCACTTATAAATAAATGTAGTCGCATGGCTTACCTGTTTCTTGGCTACTTTCCATTCATCTATATTTTCATCCCGGTAACTCCTCATTTTCTCAATGACTTTATTTGCCTCTTCACCGAAATCCATGGCTGGAGGTAATGTGTATTCACAAAATCTTCAAAAGAAATCAGGAATGGAAATTTAAAGTCTTCCTTTCCCTAATAAAGTGTTCCGCATGTATGCGACGACCTCGCGACAATATGAATGTTTACAAGTTTACCTCAGCTGAGAGCCGGCAGTCTGCTATAAAAGCCATGTGACAAATTTGACCTCCCATAAACTTTGACCTCGACCTCGTCTCAACTTTGACCCGCCCGCTTCCTCTATGATGCAAGCCGACAGTTGCGGCGCAGAACGTCCATAAAATGATACAGTCTACAGAACAGGCGCATGGAACAACACTAAATATCTAGAGTCGACCAGGGGTTTTGTTCGGACAAGATGAGTCTGAATGATATATTTCGGTCATTATTTGGAATCCCACCGGGGCGTGGTGGCCGTGATCGGTCTCGGTATGTTGATCTGGGATTAAAGAGGGTCCAGTTTTCAACCATGTAACATCTGGGAGTTCCAGAATTTTCGAACTAAAACTTCGGGTTTTTGTTATTTTTCCCACCTTCGGCTAATATTCGCAAATCACGACTTATTTGCCGTTTAATATTAGTTTTCTTATATTGTATTTTTGTTAAAAATTCCGGCAGAAACTGCGGTGGTGGTTGATAATTCATGAATTAGATTGTAAACAACAACAACAACAATTGTAAACCAAAACCACACTATATAATCTGTTGCGGTTTCGAAAGTATGTGTGTTGGGAGAGGTGGGGGCTTGGGCGAGAGAAAACTAGTCACATAGTGCTTCAATCTTATCAAGATAGGAAACATAACGTTTCATTACATTCTTGTTTTTTTTGTAGAAAATTGCACGAATCCAAACATTCTCACAATCTGATCTTCATGGGAATCTTAACGAAGTTTACAGTTTGCGCTATCCGGCAACAAAACAACCTCTCCCCACTCTGTCCACTGCTTTTATTGAATTGGGCAAATAGTTTCATTGTCGTGAAGAGCTGATCCGTCTGCGATCAGTCTTCAAACATCAACGGCCGGTTGAATTTCGCCATTATATTTGTAGTGTCACTTGATTGGCAACGAATCATGCGAATCACATGACCCATATGAAGATAATGGCGGTACCCAGGAGAAAGACTGACTGCAGATGGATCAGATCTTCACGACAACGAAACTATTTGCCAAACTCGATAAAATCAGTGAGCAAAGAGTGGGGAGGGCTGGGGTTTTTTTTTGGCGGATAGAGCTGTACGACCCATGGAGCCATGTTTTCCCTGAGTGTATGTGTAATTTCAATAAGAGGATTCATAGTGTAGTAGGAACGAACGAAGCCATGTAGGCTTGGCTATGAGAATCTAAAGCTATACTTCTTATACAGATTGCTGGATTATTTTGGGAGTGCCGACGGGATCGAATCTGGAAAAGCAAACTCCGAAATTAAACCCTTAGCCTATTGACTGCATTCACTGTGTATTAGACCCTATTCCAGCTTTACAAAGCATTACGTCGCATGAGTAAGCGAGCCAATGAAATTATCTGTTTTTGAATAATTGACCTGTAAATCAGACACAGTATGGGGTCGAAGTACACAAGAAGCATGGCTGTGGGATACTGTGCGAGAGACCAGACCGAAGTTGTGGAAATTAGCTACCATACTTTATTTCTTACACTCTTGATGCATAGTTGTTTGTTCTATCTTGAGAAGATCATTTTTAGGAATGGCCTAAAATATTTGGAAGAAATAAAATCTGGGATAGTTAGCATAAACAATATAGTATTTCTATTATGTGATGGAGACACTCCGATATATAGCTATATAGCTGAAATATTGCTGAACGCGACGTTAAACCGTAGTTCTCTTTCTCCCTGGAGTTGTATCTTCATAAAATGAATGTGATTGTGCCGATCGCAGGTCCCATGGAGCCAACTGGTTGTGACTTTTTGGGCACACCCTAATATACCCAGATAACACTTGTTACCACACGACTACTTACATAAGTGTCTACAACATATGATCGTACCATACATGTATGTTCGGATGTTGAATATGATTGGAAACCAGGCTTTCTTTGCATTCTATCAATTCAAATCAAATAATTACACCAAATCGACAACAGTGAATGCAAGTGCTCTAAACCACTTGATCTCAGCTTCCTGAAAACAAGTTCAAAGATCAGAAGCTAGATTCATGCATACATGTACTATGGGTCACTTTGGACCAAAAAGTGTCGTTACATGCACAGCCTTTATGGATATATGGAAATTTTACACATGATAGTAGCTATTGTTGGTAAGTTTCATTGCTACTGGCCTCCCTCATAGCTATGCTGCAAACCCATGCTGGTAATAAAAATATGATTACTGCACACTTAGGCCTACTATCAGCTTTGTGCCATTTCTGGCATCATTTTTGTAGACACATTGAATGATACAAAGAATACAAGTAGAACTCAACTGAAAGGGATGTCGAAATCAACATCTTTCATCGAAAAATTTGAATTTATTTCACTGTCGATGTGGTGGATAGTCCAGACTTAAGTGTTGATGCATCCTTCAGTACAAAACTGGGCTACACATGCGCTTCAGTGCTCATTTTGATTATCCACCATGTAACTGCAGGAGTAGGGTAGCGAAGTAAATTCATATTTTTCCACTGAAAGATGACGATTTTGGCATCCAATCAGGATGATTTAATGTTTGTACCTTTCTCCTAACGATAATCAGGCCAGGAAGGGCGCTAAGCTAAAAAGTGCACCATAATCAGATTTTTATTACCAACATGGGAAAGATTAGGCTTGCAGCAGCATAGCTATAAGGGACCCGGAGGCGAGTAGGTATAATCTTAGCCAACATGATAGAAGACTAATTTTTTTTCAGCCGGATGTGGGCAGCACTTTTGTATTTTATTATTCATTTTTCATTTTCCACTGATGCAGGCAGTTTATTTTATTTTTTTTCCATATTTGATTCGAGATGAAGGTGGCATTCTAAAACAGACTTGCTATTGACTATTTTCAGGCAAACAAAATCACAGAAAATGACCAAACAGATCCACACTTTCACCGACAGAACCAATAGGGATATGGGGTCCTCATCCATTTTATTTTTCTCAAATAAAGTTCATTTGCTATGTTCTCGATTTCAAACCCATTTGTGTCCTCGACCACATTAACACATTCAGCCACATACTACTATCATCCACCTGAAGAATGATCCTCTCTTTTAGGATACAGTTGGAAATGTGACCGTGTCATAAATGGGCAAAAATTAGGAAAATAATAGGGTTGACAAGGGGAGAGACAGACCTAGGTTGACATGATATTGTCATGTTGAATTATCGGGCCAACATCGTTAAGTATTATATTGTGTATAGTTCTCACTCAGACATTGTTGCCCTATAACTGACATCACTGATTGTTCCAGTAATCTTGAAAGGAGAGGACTGACAGGCTTTGTTTTTTGTCATAATTAACGGGAATCCAAACCGGTTCTCACAGTGTAACTCTACAGGAATCCATGGCAATCCAAAGTCATCATTTCCATACAGATTGCAAAGAATTATTTTGCGGGAGTGCTGACAATAATCAGTTTCCCTTGGAAAACATCCCCTGGATGAGACAAACTAACCAGGGTATGTTTGAAAAAAAAACAAAAAACAATTTAGTCCCATACAGTGGCCGCAACATTGTAGTTTGTCAGTTACTTGCCGACAGGTGGTGATTCTCTCCGGGTACTCCGGCTTCCTCCACCAACCAAACTAACGGTCATCATATGAGTGAAACAACCTTGAGTGTGACATTAAACCAAATTATCCCTCCCCCCTACAACATTGCGAAAGTGTGTCTGTGAGTATTTTGAAGCCCCAGGTTCATGTTTCATTCAGACATGTTACTTGTACTATTACATTTTAATTTATAGGGATCAAGATCATCTGGATTTGTTCCCTGAAGATGAAGAGGATGATACAGGAAGTTTCGGCTTTCATGGACCTGGTGCAATGGACGACATATTCAGGCATTTCCATGGAGATATGCAGCGTCAGATGGGAGAAATACAGAAACAGATGGAAGATATTTTCCAGAATTTTGGAGCTACAGAATTCCCTGCAATAAGTCAGTACCAGATCTCTCAGTATAGGGTTCTCTCAGTATTGTGTTCTCTCCTGAATGTTGATGAAGGAGCAATGGACCTGAAACCTGATGATGTTTTATCCCACTTCTATCCCATAATGCAATCCACATCCAGGACAATTAAAGGTTATACAAAATGGTCTCAAAATCTGCTACTTTTTTGTGCTAAATTGTTGTAGAGGTGATTATATAGACTTGTTTTACATTTTTGTATGTTTTCAAACTGCTCAAGGTTGGAAATAGCAGCAGTAAAGTGCGACAATTTCGTGCCCCTTTCAAAACGGCGAAAGCTGTGACCGCTTGACCTGTGACGTCACAACCTGATTACGATCTCGCTCAAATGCCTGTTGTGACATCAAAATGTCAGCGACATCACGCTAGAACTCCCACAGTTGGGTGAATCTTTCGTAACAACGCCCGACGTCATAGACTATGACGTTTAGGGCGCAATCGTAATCAGGTTGTGACGTCATGCACCAGAAGTAACGGCTCCAATACGTTTTCCCCCACATGTGTGCTCTTCGTGTCCTAAAACCCACTTCGATGACATTATTCGAGAAAAAAATACTAATTTGTTGTTTGGAACACTACTGGGTATGTTTTAATGCAAAGTAGTATAGACTCATTTGGTATAACCTTTAAATGGCAGGAGGAGATCATAATACAGGGTTCATATACTTGCAGCAGGAACAAATTCCCGGAGTTTTCCAGGAGTATGCAGGTCAATAATTTAAATTTTTCAGTAGTCTTTAGTACAATAACTCGCAACAAAGATTAGCAAATTAATGAAGTTCAGTTACAAATTTTGGCACAGCAACACGTGGCATCAGATTGCTGGTTCTCCCAGAAGATGAAAATGTAGTTTAACTATATTTTGAAGCATTTTCCAGAACTTGCCTGGTTTAGCAATTAAATTCCAGGAGTGTTAGGGACTTTCCAGGAGGCATATGAATCCGGATAATAAAATGCAATTACCCTGCCACTTCTCTCATGTAACACAGCATCAATTTACTTGCCAGCGCGAGGTCCCTGGACTGGAACAGCAGGAAGATCAAGCTTTAATTCGGTGTCCGGTTAATATATATAGGAATTCATGCCTTGCGACACAGTGAATGTACTGTATCTTGACAAATAAGTTAGTGTAATAAGCGGTGCTAGATTTCCGGATAATTGATCTTCTGTCATATACATGAATGGATGCACAAAACATCACATGATTGAAAGAGGGATAACACATCATCATGGTTTAAGGTCTGTTGTTATTGCCTATTTCCTCTCATTCATTTTTCAGTTCATAAATGCCTGACATAAATTTTCCACTAGGTATCTTGCGGGTGGTATATGGTTTTTCCGTGAGCCATGATTTGCCTTATTTTCTGTAAGTGAAATGAGACACAGGTTTTTCATTTTACATGAAACATGATCTGATTTTAATATTCTTGTGATCCGTGATCGACCTGAATTTTTAATGAGATCTGCGAAACGTGTATTTATTTCACTGTGAACTGTGATCAATTTTACTTTCCTGAAAGAAAACGAGAAACCAAACGTCTAATGTCCAGGACTGTATTTTTATCGCTGAAAATTCAAAAGACCTGGGGTCTTTCGTTGATATGCAAATTTCTCCTAAATATTTCCATTGGTCAGAAGCAAGGTGAAAACATGCCGTCTTTTCATGCTACATTATGTTGGGTCTGGCAACATTTCTTTGTCTTTCCTGGAGCAACTACAATATGTTAACATTCACATGAAAATAAGTTTTTATAAATGTGAAATGGCTATTTTTTTCACCTATGAAACTGCCTTTTTGTTTTAATGAAACTTGACTTGAAAACCCTTATACCACCCTCTATCTCTAGTCGTGTTCCACCGAGATTACTGTTGCATATTTCAATCTAGAGAAGTGCATTTACCTATATAGGTTATTTACATGAAAGAAAGAAATATAGAATGTATATCAATGTGCCCGGAAAGAAAATAAAATTGGTCAGAATTTTTCGTATTTATAACAATACTTTGTTTCCAGCTCCTGGATTTGAGGAAGGGGACAGTGGTGGGGGTTCACCAAGGGGAGATAGTCTGCGAGACAAGATGTTGAAACCAGAGAGAGATCCTCATGGAGAAGACAGTCAAAGGATGGTGCCATTTACAGAAACCCCTGATAGAGCTCATCCATTTCAAATGCCATCATTTGTAAGTTCTCAAAAATATTGCACTGGCGTAACAAACTCCATGAGGTTGAGGTACATCCAACCTCTCCAGTCCAGCAGGAGTAATCTCCCTTCAATTAGAACTGTATAGACTGAAATAGTTGCAAGAAACTAAAATGCAAATGGTTGTCTTTGCTGGGGATTACTTTGATTTGAGGTGACCTCTATTTAATTCATAATTTGGTAACCAAGATTTACAGTCCTGCTAATTCTCAACATAGGCTTTTATAATAAAATTCAGCCTTTAAACTATTTGCTTGATTTGTATATTTCCGAAAAAGTCTGCTGGAAGGCAGGTCAGACACTTGTATATTGAAAATATAATCAATTTGCATCATGTGTTACATTTCAGTTTGACAGAATGTACACAGTGCCGAACTGGAGGCCAGTAAAACCAGAGGAAAAGATTGACAAAGGTAACAGTTCAGTATGAAAAAGAATATTGGCTCTGCTTTCTAATATTCTACTCTGCCTGATCGAGTATACTACTATACTGTTTATTCATCTGACCAGTTCATGTATTCCATGTCTACTTATCCGCATCTTGACCTTATTTCTCAACCAACCGTAATTGACAATGATTTCTCCCTGACCTATCAGTGTGAAGACTTGTTCAATCCGCGCAGACCTTCGTGTAGGCCCAGCAGGAGACGAATTGCATTCATAGACACAAACATTGACCAATTCTATTTAGCACATCTCTCCACAAGGCCGCATCAATGAATTTTATGTACATTCAAGGTTGCTAGCATCGAGAACTGATTCTCTAGCAACAACATACCGACGACTGCAGATCATGGGGTGGGGTTCTTCAAAAGTGATTTGTCTGAATAATTTTAATGAAAACATACATTTTATTTGATTCATTAAAAGACACTACAAACATTGAATGAATTGGATGTCATTGAATGAAATTTTTTAGTAGTCAATTTTGTACTCTCAAACTCAATTTGTTGTACTTGATTTCTCGATTATGAGATCAATTTAATAAACATACGCTACATTTTCACATGAAAGCCCACTTTTTTCTTTTAATGGCATTTTATAAATAAAAACAATTGAGTTTCATGCCCGATGCTTGCATTTACCAGAATTTCTTGAAGAATAGGCATTCTGTCGCCAAATTGTTAGCCTGTAGAGAGTGGCGAGCATGAAGAGAACAAGACTTCATTTAACATCACTGTTCAATTCTCGGCAGCCATTTCTCTCATTCAAATTTGCATAAAAAAATGTATGTACATGTAGTCCAACTCTTGGACTCCCAGAGTTTCATATCTATAGCTTTCATGGCTTAGGCGATATTCCACTCAGGAGATGACTAGGTTTCTGGTAATTGGGCAAAACATTCATCTATATCCTCCAAAAGTTAATCGTATCATTGACCAGTTGGTAAGAACATCCCCACCAAATTTCAGTCCGATAGCTTAAAGATTAGTCTATTCTGCTCGTGAGATCCATGGATGGACGGACCGATATGACAGAAGCAAGATGACTCTTCTACTTTGTGCACGGGGCATAAAAATCTAAAACGAGAACTACTCAATTTTCACATTTTCCTGTTGATAAAAACCACACGATTTCACAGTAAAAGATACAAGCAGGTCACTGGGCAACATTTTGCCCATTGATCCACCGTAACTAATATTTTATGCTGATCTTGTATTTTGGCTTCAACCATTCTCATAAAATATATGAAATTTACTTTCACATTTTAATTTAATCAGGTGTTTCATATGAATACGGTAATCAAATGTTTGAAAACTAAATATAATTTTTCCTCCAGATCTGGATGAAGAAATTAAAACAGGAGACGTTGCCAAATTATTCGACAAACCAGTTGAGGAGTTCACACAAATCCAGCCTCGCTTTCACAGACGAGAGCCTCATTCAAGTTTTCGTAGCATGACCATTCAGAGAATACGGAAGCCAGATGGGGTAAGTTACTCTTGACATAACAGATACTGAGCCGTCTTATTGATGCCAGTAATCTAATTATTTTATTTATTCCATTCTTTGTGATATTCTCTGCTCTTGTGAAGTTTTTATTGGTGTGGAGACACTTACCATATGTAAATGTACCAGGGGAAAGACAAAACTTCTTCCGCTCTGAAATAGAGAGAAATGCAGTTTGTAATGCCCCCTTTCCCAATATAAATATCAAACAATCTATATTTACATCAGTTATGATTAGTTCAAAATTTTTACCCATAGTATAAACATAGGCAGAAAGAAGTACAAACCAGAGCCTTACACCAGGAGCCACACATGCTTTAGCTGCACCCTTTGTTTGAAGTTAATATTGGTATATGTATATGGCCCATTACTTATCTTTTCTCCATATTCTACATCTCCTCTATACATGTACATAGTAACTTTGTAACATTTACTACAAGCAAACAAAAAAGGAATTCATTGGGATAATGACACACATTGCTGTACAAGTATTTTTTTAATAAAATTAATAAATTTAGGGAGAATGAAACAAATAATATAAGCAATATTTACCCCCATAATCGGCTTCTGGTATACTCCTGTTCTGTCAGTAGTCCCAGAGTAGCTGTTACATGATACGAAGAGACCTCTTCGCAGCCCCAGTACCTGAATACTAGAGGGCTTGGCATGGTTTAGTGCAGCTTGGAGTGCCAAAATGAAATATCACATACAAAAGAAATTTTTCAGTGAAGTATATTATCTTGTTGTATGGTCCGAGTATTTTCTGGACCTTGGGTCTCAGGAAATATTAAAAACAGCATCTCGAAGTAAATGTGGTGGATTTGTGCAGAATTCTTCATTTTCAGGTGAAAACAGCACCTTTATCTCTCGCTGAACATATGAAACCATTCCAGAAACAAAATCAGTTTTTGACAACAACTCTTAACACGACCAATGATTTGAGGGCAAAGTTAATCTTGGTTCTGGATGGCTTCATATGTTTATAGAGAGAAAAATGTGCTGATAATTTCGCACGAACACACTACATGTAATTCACCACTAGCGTTGTTCAAAAGTCCTAGACTCAGTGTCTGAGCATAACTTACAGCACAACAAAATATTATATTCTTAGCTAAACTGAAAATTTCTTTCATACACCATATTTCATTTTGGCACTCATGGGGGCCAAAACCTTACTAAATTATGCCAGGTCCTTTGCTAATGCTATAAGTTTGGGTTGTAGTATAATAGCATGCACCAGTGACCTTTGTTTGGAACAAAACTGGGATTTGGAATTGAAGAACTTGTGTGGTCTTAATTTGGCCTCTATTGGATATTTAAAATATGAAGCCACGGTCAGATGGAAGGTTTGCTTCACTGATTTAGTCCCATGCTGTCTCCTACATCAGTACTGTCAGCTTGTGATCACTTCCAACAAACCGATTCATTATTGGAGGTTAAACACTTGCACGTTCCCCCAATGGTTATGCAGCAGGGCACGCAGAGAGGGACGGCGCAGATTGAACAAATGAGATTCGCTGGGCAGGTAGAACATAGGCTTTTATGAAAAAAACAATGTCAGCAAAAATCCTGTTTATATGGAAATGGATAAAAAGATATCAAATAGATTAGAATTGTCATGTAGCAAACCCAGTACATGTTCACATTTTCACACAAAGATTTAATATTTATTACCATCCATTTCATTCCCATTTCCCATAAGAGCCTAGGTTATACTCATTTGGTCTACACTCTCCCTCACTTTGTTGTGCATTGGCACCTTACAATGAACTGGCAAATGGACCATTCAAACAGAATGCAAACAAGGATTATGTAATTTCTGGATATTTATATTTCAGACATATGAAGAGAAGAAAACAACTCGCGACTCTGCCGGCAATGAGGAGACCACTGTGACGCGAGCTGTGGGAGACCAATCTCACTCGGTAACCAAACGGAAAAACAGAACTGGAGAGGAGGAAGTGGTGGAAAACTTCAAAAACATTGATGACGGTACTGAAATTTCTGTCTTACTTTTCTGTTCACCGATGCAGTTGGAACACTTCTGCATAGAGATGATTCCCTCTGACTTTCTATATCGCTACACACACGTACCTCTCTCCCCTCAATCATTTTTCACCATATTGGGGTTTTCTAGCGGAGCTAAAATTTAAAAGGTTGCATTTCAATCAATAATGTTGAATTCAATTTTGTCTGAAAAATTTAGTTTTCAGATAATTTGTAGACATTCCATGCACATATTTCACTTAGTTTTGAATGCATTTTCTAGAATTTCTTCTTTTTTTAAGATGAAACAGATTAATTTAGTTTTGTTTAGGAGTTAATGACCGCCTTAGTGAATATTATCGTGTAATAATTTTTCAATGTTATTGTTTTCGATGAGGTCTAAAACTAAACATCGAAAAATTATTACCAGTAATATTCACTAAGAAGGTCATTAACTCCATTCTAACATGCACAATGATAAATATTTCCTCATTTCATAAGCGGAATGGCAAATTTTCTGCAAACTTGTCCCGTTTTGATGCGAGAATTTCGTGACTGGTTTGCACGCCATGCTCGCGCGTGCTGTCCGTTCACGAGCTGCAGCTGTGTCAACTCCGCCCACTGCGCAGTGAATGAACCAATCGTCGCGCAGCTTTGTAGCACTGCATCACAAGAATGAGATGTCACCAGTTCGGTGAATGTAAAAGATCACAACAAACAAATGAAGATTATCGTGTGATAATCTCTGTATGTTTTGAGGTCTGAACCAATCAGCGCACGACTATAACGTGGAGCATGTTAGAATATTTAATTAAAACTTGAGTTTTACAATATTTTTTTGATTTTAAGTTGAAGGATTTTGGGCTAGGAAAATCCCTGATACTATGGAAACTTAAGTTTTTCATGACAAGATATTTTTTTACATTTCACAATCAGTCTGCAACAGATTGCCAAAATTTGTATGAAGTTAGGCTAGGCGAAGGAAATGTGGCGGATTCCACGGTAACCTAGTCCACTTTTCCGTCAAATTCTCCGTCCAACCGAAAAATGACATTAGCAACGTTCAAAATACTAAAAAACTAACTCCTTGTCATGTACATGTTTGCTAAACCCACCAAGGTTGTGTAACCATTTTACCCTGTAGAGAGAGAGTCTTATCCGGTGTATTTCTTGCCTGCAGTATAATAGAGAGACAGAAATGTAAATGTTGCTAATGTCACTTGTTCTAATGTCATATTTCCGTCATACTTTTTTTACAATAATCACCACAAATCAAATGTCAACTAAATTATTCAAAAAAAGATTTACAATGATACTAGCTTGACCTTATTAAGATATATGTACCATAGCCAGTGTGTTAAATACCAATACATGGATACAATGAGCATTTGAAAAACGTTGCTAATGTCATTTCCGTCCAACTCCCGTGACGGAAATGACATTAGCAAAATTTTGAAAAGACCCTGTATTACAGCATGGGTGATGTCATACACTGACACGGGTACAGATACATCAATACAATTGGCCTAATTCCACTGAGCATATGCAAGTGCTTGTGTTACAAGAAATTTCTTGTCAATATACAAAATAGATTTTGACGGAAAAATGACATAGGTAACAAAAATGTTGCAGATGTCATTTTTGTTTTGTCCCACTAAATTGAAAACTGTACATGGAATTCATAGGGGTTCCTGTTTATTTTCATCTTATGCAATTCATTGACATGTTTAAGATAGTAAGATACAGGGCACATTCTTTGTTAACGATATTTTTGAATTTATAGGTGTTGCAAATGTCATGTTCCGTCAATGATTGACGGAAATGTGTGTTAGTGGACTAGGTTATCGTGGAATCTGCCATGTATATTCAAAAGATAATATTGGGTTTAAGTTTAATCAGCAATGATATATAACTGCAGCCTGTTTTACTTTTGTAGACAAGATGCCATTTTTCGAAAAATTCTGGAAAAGTGGTCAGCAAGAATGCCAGCCTGGAGATGTTCTCATTGTACCACAGGATAAGCAGTCAGATGATTCCCTATTTAGGAAGTTCTTTGGACCTTGGCTGTCCAATACACTACCTGACAAACCAACCTAATCCTATCAGTATACGATAAACAATTAATATATGGACTTTCGACCAAGAGAAGTCTATATAAGACAAACAGATTCTGTTGATACTTATCTCTTTAAAAAGCATTACCTGCAAGTTTATAGTGAGCAAGTATGAATAGAATCAAAGTGATGTATTGTTAGCGTCAGTGATAAGACATTCTCTCCAAGAAACATTTGGACTTTGGTGTTGTTTGTCTATTCTATTAAAATATCTGTGGACTATCTTGAACAGTGGTGTAGAATGTTGAAACAGTACAATGAATAAATTATGAGGAATTCCATTAAGACAAGCGTTCGAGTGAATCCAATGGTGGAACTGAACAAGCGTTCTGAGAACCCCAACATCTCGCCTTGCGGGGTCATCCGCCGAAGCTCAGCAGTATTTAGAGCAAACAATAACGTCTGGAATAGGTGATGTGGTACAGACAATAATGTCTGGAATAGATTATCTGGTACAGATGATAACATCAGTCCCATGTGGGATTAACGGCATATAAGTTAATCCCATGTAGGATGAATAGGTCAGTGCCGTGGGATTACTGCTGCATAGGGCAGTCCAGTGTGAGATTACTGCTGGATAGGTCCGTCCCATGTGAGATTACTGCTGGATAGGCCAGTCCTGTGTAGGATTACTGCTGGATGGACCAGTCCCATGTGTTATTACTCATGGCTAGACCAGTCCCCTGTGGGATTACTGCTGGATATTCCAGTCCCAAGTGAAATTACTGCTGGATAGGCCGGTCCTCTCTGGGATTACTGCTGGATAGATGAGTCTCGTATGGGATTAATGCTGGATAGGACAGTCCCGTGTGGGATTACTGCTGCATAGGCAGTCCAGTGTGGGATTACTGCTGCATACGGCAATCCTGTGTGGGATTACGGCTGGGGAGGCCAGTCCTGTGTGGGATTACTGCTGGATAGGCTAAACCTGTGTGGGATTACAGCGGGATAGGTCAGACCCATGTAGGATTATGGCTGGATAGGTCAGTGCCATGTGGAATTACTGCTGCATATTGCAGTCCAGTGTCATATTACTTCTGGCTAGGTCAGTCCTGTGTGATTACTGCTGCATAGGCCAGTCCTGTGTCGGATTACTGCTGGATACGCCAGTCCCATGTGGGATTACTGCTGGATAGGCCAGTCCGGTCTGGGATTACTGCTGGATAGGTCAGTCCCGTGCCATTTGGGATTACTGCTGGATAGGCCAGTCCCGTGTGGGATTACTGCGGGACAGCTCTGACCTAGGAAAACATGTCCACCAAGTTTTATAATCATTCCACGAAAGGTTCAACAAACGTTTCATGTACAGATCTACATGTAAATTTTTGCCCAACAAAAACCTTGTAAATGGAAACATACAAAGTCTAAACTGCGATAATTAGGGCAAAAATTCCTATTTAATGTCATATTTCTTAAATAGCACATGCATATCCTCAAATCACATTGAACTTGGGTAGCAAGTGTCAAACTCAACCAAGGAAAGCCGACAGCTTCAGAAAACTTTCGATGTACAGGTGTACATGTATGTGCATTATCATTGGCAAATTACTTAGACAAAACCCTCAGACTTAGAACAAAAATTAATATTTCATCTCCTAAATAGCACAGGTACATCCTCTAATCATAAGAAACATGTGTACCAAGTTTCATAATCATTCAACGACCGCCGACAACTGCAGCAAACTGATGTACATGTGCACTTCAGCTAATTGCAAAACTATCATTTGCCATAATTTGGAGAAAAATTAATATTTCATCTCAAAAATAACACACGTACATCCTCTAATCATAAGAAACATGTGTACCAAGTTTCATAATCATTCAATGACAGCCGACAACTGCAGCAAACTGATGTACATGTGCACTTCAGCTAAACGCAAAAGTCTATCTTTTGTAGTCCTCTGTAGTCCCCCTTTAGCCCTTTGGGGATCATACATCGTCAGAAATAATGACTCCATGTATGTCTGTACAACGGTGTAAGCTGTGTTGTAGTGACCGAGTTACCCAGCTGGGAGTTGAACCACCAACCCCTGGCCTACGAGACAATTGCCCTACCAACTGAGCTGGGGAGAAATTGCCACTAGCTACAAGCTGGTACAGGTACTGGTAAACCCACTTCCTACCACAGCTTTCAGTATATAAGAGGTTTAATATGGAGTGGATGAGATATATCTAGAGCAACTCCCTCAATCTCCCCCTCCCACCACCACCTGTTTATCTATCAGGAATAGCCCCAGGAGCTAGGAGATCTTAAATTGTCCTCTAACTTGCAGCCCTGCTACAATTCAGGTAAGTAATTCCAGACGTCAGTGTTACAGCATTGACTGTTGAATGAAAATATACTCATTGTAGCAGGTGAACCAGACCTGCCACTATGAGTACTCTCATATTAAATCATCTGCTACCACACCCCCAAAAGTATGACTGGAAAAATGGATTGGTTAATGGAAAGTGATAAACCGCTGTGAGTATACTCGTACATAGCTTGGCAAATGGAAGCATTACAGCAATGTGGTAATGATTGTTTCCCGTTGACGGTCGGTATGCTAGCATACTGAAACACAATGGTAACAGCTTCTCAAATTGTTGGAGAAGAGTTTATTCTGATTTGTACAAAGTATTATGTATAAAACTACATAAATATGAAGATATTTGGTGGTTTAACAACACCGACATAACTGATATAACAGGGTGTATTATAGAGCAAAATCACCCAATATACCACACACTCGCTACATTCATAGGAGAATGTAGAATCATGGAATAATCCACATGCCAATCATACGGGCAGCCCCTGGATTAGTTACTCATCCAAGTATATAAAGAGCTTTCAAAACATCCACATGACCCTCTCTTTCTCACCAGGGTCATTCTAGCATTGTTTCCAAGTTGTTCAGTTTCTATGTAGTGCTTCTCTCTGGAATTAGTTTAGGAATTCAGCACAAGACTTTAGACCATGTTTAATCCTAATGTTCAAAGATGGCACAGAAACAGGAGTGAATCCTGAAATATTTTCTCCTTGATTACTTCGTCAAACACTGAAACAGATGAAATAATTATCATTAATTGAATCTGAACAATGATCTCGTTGAAATGAAAGAGTTATCTAAACCTTTGCTGTGTAGTGAGAATGTGCATTTTGAGGATTGCTGAAAGTAATTTATGTTTACAGCCTTTGGATATCTTATCTGAATTCCCACAGCTTGTATAGCTCGGGTAAAGTATTTAATATATTCTCCTTGATGACCATACCTGCCGAGCTGTCCCCCTGCAATGGTGAAGTATCTGTTATAATCCAATCGCAGTAAGAGTTGAGCAAGGTGTGGACTAGCACTGTGGTTCCTGACCCCTGTTAACAACTTGAACAGCAGACTCGACTGCCACTGGAATTTCTGAAATAGCGTAGTTAGCGAACGTTTGGGAGAATATAGTACATGTACCTGTATTACAATAAAGCCAGATTATTCCACACAGACAATGAAGAACTATTGGAGGGAGATAGTATATTACATGTTGTTCATTACACCATTCTCTTGAATCTGATCTGCTGTGAACCAAAATGACCACTTAATGAGGTACTATACATGTAGGCACAAGTGGCATCTAAATGATAAACTTTACAAATTTGTTTGAATTTCAGTTATTCAGCAAACAGAAACTGCAGATTACAACAGAAAAAAATCTGGGGAAACAATTGTCTATGTGACATCCAGACAGGCGGCAGTATACATATGGGCAGAGGTGGCAGTCTACATATGGACAGAGGCACATACATATGGCAAATATACAATTGCACCTACTTTCATTATCTGTTCCATATTTTTCATCTGGTCAATCTTCATTATGGGTTCACAACCAACAATGAGTCGACAGAAGGCTGTACACAATCCCAGAATCTTGTTCAGGCAGTGTGAAACCTGAAATGATCATGGAATGTTGAAATATTGTCATTGTAGGTTCATAACCAACACTGAAAATCCAAGCGGTTTAATTCCCTCGACGATGAAACTACGGACTTGGCTTGGAACCATAATGTTCGGGAAACTAAATATTGGCGGATCAGCGTGAAAAACAATCCCAAGTGAGATCTCGAGGTAAGGTACCCACAAACCTAATTGGAAAGAATCCGTTCAGGCTTTTTCTAAAGTTATTGTCCAGAAATAAAATTTTAACTTGTGATACCACCTTTAGGCGGATAGGCATAAAAACATTTCCAAGCCAGATCTTGAGGTGAGGTACCCATATAAAAAATTTGAAAAGAATCTGTTTCAGTTTTTCCAAGTTCATTGTCCAGAAACGAAGTCGGACGGACGCTAGGACACACGGATCCCAATACTATAATCCCCCTCTAGCTCTTCGAGTGTCGGGGGACAATGAGTCTACAGAAGGCTGTACACAATCCTAGAATCTTGTTCAGGCAGTGTGATATCTGAAATGACCATGATATGTTGTAATTTGTGGTACTGAGCTTTCGGTCAAATGAAAGCAAAATAGGGTAAATGCTAAGCATCAGCATTAGTATTTACCCTGTCAGTGTGGTGACAATATCAAAACTTGGCCGAGATGTAAATTAACTGACCGGTTTCATGTGAACAAAGCTCTGTGCTAGAAGTCCGGCTACAAACTGATCATGTGCCAATTTGACTGCTTCAAAGTCACGTGTCGTGTGAATTTTGTCCAGCAATACACTGAAGAGAGATTCAATAACATCAACCTGAAAAAAAAATGAAGGAGAACGTAGTAAGGTTTATATACAAATGTTTCACTTTTACATTTCTTTCCTACCAATATTATTTGACATCAAGAATGTTATTGGGACCAGGTTTATTCATCATTTCTTTAAGGTAAGAGGTTGTGACTGAAGGTATTATCTACCCTGATTGTGACCAGGTGATATCTTCCGGGACTGTGACTCGGTGTGCCAACTTCTTGGATTGGACTAGATGTGTTATCTCCCCTGATTGCGACTGCATTGTACAGATCTCCTCTGATTGTGACTGTGTGTTATTTCCCCTGGTTATGAGTAGATGTGCTAATATTCCACTGATCGTGATTGAGGTGTTATTTATCTCCCCCTCTCCCTTCTGGTGACTAAATGTGTTATTCTGTTAATGACTGGATGTGTTATCCCTCAAAGGGGAATGCCAGCCACACTAGGCAGCGCTTCAACAGGTAATGAGGATGTGGTGTCTTAAAACGAACAATTATTACGTCGTTACATTATGACATTGACTTTGTGGTAATTCTTTGAGGTAAGAGGTTGTGACTGAAGGTATTATTTTTTGTGACCAGGTGATATCTTCCGGGACTGTGACTTAGTCTGCCAACTTCTTGGATTGGACTAGATGTGTTATCTCCCCTGATTGTGACTGCATTGAAAAGATCTCTTCTGATTGTGACTGTGTGTTATTTCCCCTGGTTATGAGTAGATGTGCTAATATTCCACTTATCGTGATTGAGGTGTTATTTATCCCCCCTCTCCCTTCTGGTGACTAACTGTGTTATTCTGTTAATGACTGGATGTGTTATCCCTCAAAGGGGAATGCCAGCCACACTAGGCAGCGCTCCAACAGGTAATGAGGATGTGGTGTCTTAAAACGAACAATTATTACGTCATTACATTATGACATTGCCTTTGTGATGTCCAGAAAAACGACATGGGCATGCGCCATTCACCTCTTGGTACAGGTAGCCACCTGGCGTCAGTTCGGGCTGATGAACTCCATTGTAGATGCGCTAGCTCTCATGATGGTGATGTTATCTCCCCTGATTGTGACTAGATGTTGTTATCTCCCCTGATTGTGACTCGATGTTGCTATCTCCCCTAACTGTGAAGGATGTGTGTTATCTTCTTTTGATTGCGATCACTTGTCTGAGACAAATTTTTCCTATCATATTAGAAACAAAATAATAAATTGAAACGATTGAACTAGAGATATT
This sequence comes from Hanleya hanleyi, assembly GCA_036873755.1. Classification (NCBI taxonomy): domain Eukaryota; kingdom Metazoa; phylum Mollusca; class Polyplacophora; order Lepidopleurida; family Hanleyidae; genus Hanleya; species Hanleya hanleyi. The sequence continues at coordinate 38,029 of JAVTVY010020723.1, forward strand.
GAAAAGAAAGAAACCATGCAAGCTAGCTACTAGTACTCCACCTGTAAATAGTACTGTAAATTATCCACCAGGAAAGCCATGTGTGTCCTGAGCTGCCACTTGGCCTTCTCTTGCGAGTGCACTTGACTTTTCTTTCTCTGCATCTGTAACATCCAACATCTGTGTAGTTTTAACTGGGACCTCTTTACAGCCAACAGGAACTGGAATAGCGTGTTGTACCTACAAACATGAAAAAGAATATAATGCATTCTCGTTCCTATTAAAGTGAACGTAAAGGCTGAAGCAACATGCACTCTGTGGGAAAGAACTACATTGAAAGCATCAAACAGCAGCAATGATATTTTTTTGGACTTTTTTGCACAGAGTAGGAATGAACTTACCTTTGATGTTCCCTGACCGCCGCCATGTTGGCTATCTCGCATCAGAGCAGTGACGTATCACCTCAGAGCTCTCTACTACGTGGAGTTAGAAAGCGTAGAATTTGCACCAGCAGTGCTCGGTATTACGATATTCACAGCTTGTGTATGCTACACAGCCATAAATTAACAGATATTAAGGAACAATGCCATTATAAGCTAGAGGAAACAAAGTCCGCCTCTGGTGACAAGTTATCGAGGACCCAGATTTCGACACTTCATATAATATGCCTATCTCTCAGTGTCTCTGTCCCGCCAAACGGTAATAAATTTTTTATCTCCCTTAACAGTTCCACACTCTGACTTTTTTGAATCGATGTTGTTGACCTCAGTGTCTTTGATCTACAATGCGAGAATTCTGTTGGGATTGCATCTTCTTTTAATTTCCTTCGCTCCCTAGCTCTCCTGCTGGGTGTCAACAGTCAAAACACGCTTGAAACAGCCGAGCTCTCCATCTCCACCATTACAACTCATGTTACAGCAATGCCACAACAAAGTGATACTACGTCACAGGAAAATATCACATGCTAAGTACAAGCGTTTTCATTGGCGCAAGGCTACTCAATACACTGACATGGCCGACCCCAGTCCAGTCTTTTCGATGTGCAAATTAAGGGCGAGTTGTAAATCACTCTCCTGAAATGCTTTGGGGGAATGGTCACTCTCCTTGTCAATTGCTCGCCCAAAACACTACTGGGAGAGCTATCGCTCTGCTGGGACGCGTGATAAAATATTGTAAAATAAACTCCTAATAAAGAACTTTTATAAAGCTATTTTAATTATTTTAGTATCATTAATTAGTTTATCTTTTTTTATAAAATAATGAACCAAAAAAATTGTAAAATCTATGATTATTTCAAAGACGACTTTAAAAAAGTTCTTACAGATAATGAACATTGAGGGGTTTTTTAGATTTGAACTTTTTTTCTTCAAATTTTCTGTTCAACTATTACGTAGTATAATTTAAATGGAATATATTTATCAATTTTATGTAAATTTCAGTTTTTTAATAAATGTCCAATGTACATGTATGTAAATTATTCTAAATATTTTGAACTTGGTATATACTATTTTTCATCGCAATGATGGCCTTGTTTATTTTTAGAATTTACAATTCAAATCAAATGAGCAAATTAAGGGCCATATTACTGGATTCAACTTTCTCGGACACAGAATGGATATTCCATGGGTCTTTCCTTCAAGGTGCCTCAAGATATTATTCTTCGTTACGGAATTGCTACCCTCAATATAGCTGTCAAATGATTTTTTGGCCGCCCCGAGGAATAGGATGACCGGAGATTGTGTCTCTCAACTGTGCACACAGCTTGCCCCAGACAAATGTGACGTACTGCCAACCATCTGTCTCCTCGGTTGTAAAACCAATGTGTTGTTGAACGGCTATTCCCCTGTTGTTGAAGGTTTTCAACTTTACTTTTTTTTCTTTCGGAATGCTTGCCATCGCTAAATAGACGATATGTTCAACAGGATTATCGCTCGAGCAAAACAGGAGGCTGCATGTCACATGTACGCAGCTCTCGTAGGTACAAACTGCTTGCCCAGAAATAACACGTGCTCGCTTATTTCTCTGTAAGTGTAACAGATGATAAACCAATGATCGTGCTCGTTGTGTCTTTAATAAGCCAATCTCGCATCACTTTGCAAAGGGTTTTTGGTCAGGACGTTTGCAATATGCGCATGTCAAAAGTCTAAGTTTATTTTCGCTTGAGTTTTCATCGGAGGTATGCTCGTTGGAAATTAAAGTTTTACGGGAGGCGATTCTGTTTTTTTTATGATACCATTTTGCGGGATTTCGTTACAAACAATGGGCGAGTGATAAATCGGTTGCCTGGAGGTCTTTGGGCGTGTGTGGGCGAGAGTGCGAGCAATCGCTTGCCCTTCCTTGAAAAGACTGCAGTCAATTGTTGCACCAGTCAATAATTCTGGTGTTTGGAAATTTGTTTTGGAAGGGGAAAAATCACAAAAAATATATGCTGCTGCCAAATGATACTAATATAGTTGTTCCACACAGTGTGTGTGTTGTTGCAGCCTTTACGTTCATTTTAAGGTAAGCACCTACAATGTCTGTGGATTAAACATCGAGTCATATTTTGTTCAGTTTTCACGATTATACGGTACCTTAATTCATTTAATTCAATCACTCGAAGTGAAATATTTTAATATAAGGGGTAATCAAAATTATTAGAACAGCCAGTTACAAAATGGTTCAAAATGATGCAAATAATCCAATATTTCTTCAGTTTTTCAATGATTTTAGAAAGTGATCAAATTTACTAGAAAAGTTGATTTAATTTTGTACCATATGGCATGCCTTTCGAGCTCCGAGACCTGTAAATGTTGTAAATTCTAATCAAATCTTTATTGTTTAATTTATTTATGGATTCATCTGAAATAGAATATAGTTATCCTTCTCATCTTTGTTTCGCCTAATTTTCTAACTTCAAAAGGGGTCATTGTTAATTGTTTCAGCAGTATTACAATTACCGCTGCACACATAATATGGTAAGAGTAAACTATACTAACCTGTCTAAAACCCCTGGTGTGATTAGAATATGAAGCGGCCATTCTACAGTGTACTTCAATCCCAGACATTTCCAGCCTAGATCTATGAGGTCATCATCACCCGATATCTCAGGGGTGGGTCCTTCAAAATAGTACACAAATCAATGTTCTTAAATTAAAAACAGTTTCTGTGAGTCAAAGGCCACCTGCAATTCCATTCTGGAAGTATAGTATGAGGCTGAATCAAATTAATTCCTAGCTTCACAGGCACTTCAGAGTCATTCCTTTAATGCCACGTTAACCATTTTTATTGGCGACTGTAAGAACAGAAAATTAAAAAATAGATTTTTTTTTTATAAATATACATTTTTTTAGATTTTCACAAATTTCTTTATCAAAGTTTTGCAAAATCATGTTCTTAAACACTGGGTCAAAGAGTCGTTCATGTCTTGTTTTTATTTAAAGGAAATACTATTGTGGGAGGAAGACTCAACAGGGCCTGATCCACACTGTTTTGAGCCCGTTATAATGGGTTTGGGCGCCATGAATTTGAGCACCCAAATGAAGAATAAAAACACCAAATATCAGAATATTAAACGAGTAAAACTTACTTTTCCCCTTTGGATCCGGTTTTGTAAATTTAACTGTGAGATGAAATCTTTGAAGTAATGCATCATCAGCAATCAAAACATTACGGGCTGCTTGTAGGTAGGTGGTATTCACATCTGTGTTAACAATAGTTAACATCATCAATTTTAATTTCTGTTACTAAATCACTTCTGTATGAAGTGAAACATATGAGAAAGGTTGAGAATCCAACAAGACAGACAGAACCAGGTCTATCAACGAGCAGATACAACCAGACCTCGTCAAACTGAACCTAAAGGCCTGATGACCAATCACAGCACATGTACTCCACAAATATTTTGAATTACACTGGCAAAACCTCAACCAATTTCACTGGATTGATGCAGGCAGAAAATATTGAATTGATGTCTATCACTTTAGGCATATCCAGATGGATTTTTACTTAGGCCACTGTTGTTTGTTTCTCGTAACCTTGCTTGTGAAAATAAACATGCTGAGTGCGATAATTATTAACTAATTATTAATTATTAAACCAATTGTATACAAATATGAAGAAAATGAGCAAGTTTTACTCATGAAAATGTAAATCCCTCATGAATTTTAATTATTTGCCCTCAAAATATAGATGAGGGCTGGTTACGGGAAACAAACCATTAATTATCAGCGGCCTTATTTGATAATTTAGTCTGGTTATATTTTATATATCATCAATGAAAAGGCTGACTTGAAGCATGTCCTCATATCGTACGTACCATGTTCTGTGGTATCAGTGGGAGGCCGTTTCAGAAGTCCCTGGGACTGGTCTATAAAGGCTAGGTACAACTCTCCACGTCCTAAAAGGTAAAAATCCTTCAGGATACGCAGGTGACCAATTAAATCTGAATCCTCCACAACCAAGATCCACAGTCTCTGTAACAAAGTAAAATAATTCAATATAAATTGATCATCCCAACACTGTTTCAATATTGTATTAATATTATGCTGTGCTGGTGCTTCAAATGGAAGAATCGATGGCAGAGTTCATCAACAGATCATCCAGATGATGGAGTAACTTTAACACCCTCAGTTATCCCACTCTTGCAAGCGAAAAGTACATGAAAAGAAAATTTAACAAAAACTAGTCAGTCAATAACCACTTTACCACTTTTTAAGGGTTTTCCTGGAAAGATGAAACAATTTTGGGGGGGATTTCAAGGGTTTGAATTTTTAATTGCGTAGATGGGTGTTTCTTTGATTAGGTGTTACCGTTTGTGTGACATCCATGACAAAATATCAACCTACTTTTTCCACAAAATATTTCTTTTCTGTAGATTAACTGATTGTTGAGGTTCATCAATAAATTTGTTTAAAGATAATGCCTGACCCGATTCAAAAGAAATAAGCTAGTTTTATCATGCATGTTGAACTTGGTGTTGGACGAACGAGGACAGACAAAAATGAAGTTTTATGCATTTTCTCCATGATTCCCAAACATATTTATTGCTCATTGCTTTCCTAGCCCAAAAGTATCCCAAGTCTTAGAAATAAATATATCATTTAACTATGAATGCTCCTTTAGATCATAATTATGTCCAACATAAAATAATGTGTCGGACAAACGGAGACAGGAAAGTGGCCATAAAATGTCTAATTCCCTCTATTCCAGCATGAATTGATTCTAAGTTAGCTAGATGTGGAAAAATAAGTAAATACTTATGAAAACTGTGTTCAAGTCTGTAATTGTTACTCACAAACGTTTAAACTGCCAAGTAGTGTTGGACAAACGAGAGACAGACAGTGTCGGACAAACAGTGTTGGACAAACAGAAGACGGACAGCGTTATAATGGGAATTGCCTCCTATATGAATGCCTCAGAATATTTTCAGCTAGATAATAATTCATATAAAGTTGTTAACTGAGATTTGCCACTGAGAATGATAAAGGAAATCCATCTATTCCCCTGGTTCAACAAAAGTTGTCTTATGTTAGTCCAACATGTCTGTCTTATGTTAGTCCAACATGTCTGTCTTATATTAGTCCAACATGTCTGTCTTCTGTTAGTCCCACCAACATAAATTGGCGATATTCTGTATTTTTATTGACAAAAAGATTGGTAATGTTTTTAAATGATTTGCAAATGACAAAATTCATGTTCATGAATGCCAGATGATAAGTCAATTTGTCTCTCAACAGCTTGAACACTGTTTTATCTGAGCGTCAGGTGTCGCCTGTAACACAAATTTGGTTCGTCCAACACAAGGACAGACACCTTTATTTTTAAGTCTGTGAGTTCTCAGGCATGTCAGGTTAACATTAACAAAGTATCACCCATAAGTGATGTCAATGGACAAAGGCAGATGGCATTGAACACATTGTCATTATTGAGCCATGCAATATTTCGAGAATTAGACCACTTTGTGGTTAGACGAACATAGGACAGACAATATTAACTTGATTATTAAAATGTATTTTTTCTTCAACACAAGGTAGATCAAATTTGACTCACTTCAGTTACAAGTACAAGCATCATCAACATTTTGATGAAATTGGTAGTAATTTGTCCATCTGGTTCAACAGTTCTCCAGCATAAAGATGCCATGGCCAGAGAGGACAGACAATGTTAGTCCAACCAGAAATATTAAAGAAATCATATTTTTTGGATAAATGAGTTGATTTGAACATTAAATTGTACATGGAAACATAGTGTTGGTATCAATTTTGTTACGCTGATAAACAGCTTGTATCACTGACGTCCCTGCTCTCCTTGTTCTCCCGCTGATTCACATCGCATATTTCGCACCTCTGGGCCGTAAGGGGGCGCTCTGCACAGGTCAACCTCCAATGACCAATGAATATCACTCTTACGGAAGAGTCTTGTTCCGCTTTGTTTATCATGGCAACCAACATTGGGTATCCGCCACCTTTTCTCTCAGTGAGTGAGAGGTCTTTCGGTCAGTCACCATTAAATGTTTCCATCAAATTACGACGCTAAGCTGCCAAGATTAGTCTCTCGGTAACAGTAATAAATTACCCAGCGTATATGACATCTAATGAGTGATAACTGTGTGGAAAAACTTGAGAAACTCGGGAACTATTTGTTCACTATCAACTGTGTATTAAAGCAATATGAGTTGTCTCCCTCTTCAAACGTTCATATGTCGTTAACGGCAAAAATAACAATAAACGGACTAATTACAGCTCTAATTACTGTAATTTCTGATTTAAGAGTGAACAGATTTTTGATAACTTCCTCCATTGTTTTGTAAGGTTCGTCAAATGATTGCAAACATTTGATCACCGATACCTTAAAATAATTAACAAATAATTCCCTGTAAATGTTGTTAATATCCCACTGATAAGACCACGCTTTATCATCATGAGTACATGTATATAAAGAGATCAAGCTGCCTACATTGGTAACGTAAAAACACCGTTCAATTGTTTCAGATTTTGAATTGAATATTGACTTAATAAATACGGAGAAAAGTTCCTTTGAGAGATGTGGTCAAAATATTGGCATGGATCTCACTATAAGGCATGACTGTTTAGAATGTGAATGTGGCGTAATTTCGATCACGTGAGGTAGTTAGCCAATCGTGGTTAGTATGAGGAATCTGGTTACCTCCGAGCTATTACGGCACAGCGATTGGGTATCCAGATAAAGCGCCCCCTTATGATCAAGAGGCGCGAACTAGACGATGTGAATCAGCGGGGGAACAAGGAGAGAAGGGACGTCAGTGATACAAGCTGAATAGTATGAGCGTACAATTTTGTGTGATCACCACTAAACATTTATTCAACTGAATGTTTGATGGCAAATAACACAATCAAAAGGTAGTATGGCAAAAGCATGTCACAGTCAAAATGCAAGAAAACAGCCCGTTATCATTAGATTTTAATCTTTTTTAGTAATTAACTTTCACAGCTGCCTCCCGTATTATAGAATGTATCTGAACAGTTGTCAAAGCAAGTTGTGGAACCATATTTATTGTTCTCTTCTCAAAATTTATAACACAAAAATCTGACGGAAATAGGGCTTGCATTTACCATTAAATGGTAGTACCTTAGCAAAGAAACACCCAGATATCCTGTGCCTTGCAGCAAGGGTACAAGTATTCTCTTGGAAAGACCTATGGATATAACAGGTTTGTATTAAAGATTATATGACTATTGGTGGCCCAATATTTGACCCCATCGTTTATTTCTAACTGAACAGGATAACTCTAGTAGATTGCATCCATACCATAGAAGAGGGTAAAGATACCAACATATGATCAATCCGTCATTTTCTATCCCTTGATAAACTTGTCCCGGTCCCCTGTGAGGAATTAACATATTATAAAAATAACTGACTCATGTAAGATTCACCTAATGCAGTTCGTCTCACCTCAGCCACACAGGATCTGATCTTGTCCACCATATCCTCAAACTTCATCAAACTGAACTGCTCATCCTGTGACAGATGGTAGAGCTCCCTGGCAAACTCTTCTTCTTCGTTCCTCAATATAGATCCTACAACATCAACCCATCAATCATGTATGCCAAGTGTCACATCGGTTAGTTCAGTGGTTCCAGATAATACCTTATTAGGCCTTCGTTTTAATCAAAGATGGCCACCGGGGCTTTCGACCAATCAGATTCAGGTAATTTTTTTGAAACATTTTTAGGAATCAAAATTGAATATCTGAATTAAAGGGGGATATGTCAGGGTGGAATTATGTCCAGTGGGGGGACTATGTCAGGGTGGAATTATGTCCAGTGGTGGGGGGACTATGTCAGGGGTGGAATTATGTCCAGTGTGGGGGAGGATATGTCAGGGGTGGAATTATGTCCAGCTGAGGGGGGCTAGTCAGGGGTATAATTATGTCCAGTGGGGTTATGTCAGGGTGGCATTATGTCCAGTGGAGGGGGGACTATGTCAGGGGTGGAATTATATCCAGTGGAGGGGGGACTATGTCAGGGGTAGAATTATGCCCAGTTGGGGGGTGGGGACTATGTCAGGGGTAGAATTATGTCCAGTGGGGAGGGATATGTCAGGGGTGGAATTATGTCCAGTGGGCGGGGGTTGAAATATGTCCAGTGGAGGGGGGGGGGATATGTCAGGGGTGAGGACTATGTCAGGGAAAGAATATAAGGGAAGAAAGGGAATGTCCTACATTCAACAAAAACATTGATATGGTCAATAAATTTATCATTGGGACTCATTTGAGAGTTTTGCCTGGCTGGCTCTGATATTTACATCACAGGCTATGATGGAGAAATTTATGATGGTTAAGTGGAGAAAATGTTGTTCATAGGAAAAAATATTCAGTTATGCTATAGTATCTTTTAGCAACCCAGTTTCTGTCAGTTTTTAAAGAAATCATCCAAAAAATATATCGTGAATTATTTTTCTACTTGTTTCTCACAAATTGCACTTGTCAAAGATAGGTAGACAGGTGTTATTTCGACCCCTGCCACTTATCCAAGATGACCATCATTTTCATGGCCACCGTTTATGTAATTAAAGAAACAGTCACAAATATTCGGTTTGGTTGATGAAAACTACAATCTCAGCAAGCAGTTTCTGGCAAATATTTCCAAAAATTAAACATTTAAACCACCTTAATCATGTTAATAGCAATGAATAACAAGCGTTCAATGGAACCAAATGGCCGGATTGAAAAGGCGACCAGAGAATGTAGCAGATTTTGAGACTGCATAATAATATATTCTGCATCTGTGAGACGAATATAACTGTAATGTATGATATATGGGATGAAGGGTGAAGTTTAATTAGAAGAGAAGTCATTGATCACGGGAGAACGCTGGAGTTTATAGACTATCTTATTTCATCATGAGCGAGGGGGGAAGGGATATATCCCCAGGGTGTAGTGCACGAGTGCAATCAATGCAGTATCAGATATGCTATCTGAAAATATCAGTATATGGGGTCAGGTGAGGCTTAGTTTCGGAAATAGAGGGTGAGGCTCTGTTCCGGGGGTGGGGGGAGAGGGGTATATACCCCCAGGGTATATTGGATGAGTGCAATCAATGCAGTATCAGATATGCTATATGAAAATATCAGTATATGGGATCGGGCGAGGCTTAGTTTTGGAGATACAGGGTGGAGTTCTGTACCGGGGGTGGGGGGAGAGGGGCATATACCCCCAGGGTGTAGTGGATCAATGCAGTATCAGATATGCCATCTGAAAATATCAGTATATGGGATCGGGCGAGGCTTAGTTTTGGAGATACAGGGTGGAGTTCTGTACCGGGGGTGGGGGGAGAGGGGCATATACCCCCAGGGTGTAGTGGATGAGTGCAATCAATGCAGTATGAGATATACTATCTGAAAATATCAGCATAATGGGGTCGGGCGAAGCTTAGTTTTGGAGATACAGGGTGGGGCTCAGTTCTGGAGGCAGGGTGGGGGGTGAGGACATACCCCAGGGTGTAGTGGACGAGTGTAGACAATGCAGTATCCGATATGCTATCTGAAAATATCAGCATGGCGTCGGGCGAGGCTTAATTTCGGAAATAGAGGGTGAGGCTCTGTTCCGGGGGTAGGGGGAGAGGGGGATATACCCCCAGGGTGTAGTGGATGAGTGCAATCCAGAGCAATACAGTACCAGATATACTATCTGAAAGTATCAGCATATGGGGTAGGGCGAGGCTTAGTTTCGGAGATAGAGGGTGGGGCTTTGTTCCGAGGGTGGGGGAGAGGGGGATATATCTCCCAGGGTGTAGTGAATGGGTGCAGTCAATGCAGCATCTGGTATGGTATGTGAAAATATCAGCATATGGGGTGGGGCGAGGCTTAGTTTTAGAGATAGAGGGTAGGGCTCTGTTCCGAGGGTGGGGGAGAGGGAGAGGGGGATATACCCCCAAGGTTCAGTGAATGGGTGCACTCAATGCAGCGTCTGGTATGGTGTGCGAAAATATCAGAATATGGGGTCGGGAGAAGCTTAGTTTGCGTGATATATGCATATGGCAGAGCTCAAACTTTTACAAAACCTTGAACACAAAACTTGTACCGTGGAATGTTGACGACAGACAACCAGCCAGCCAGACATCAATCCATAGGATGGCTATTGCTTCGCAATCCGTCCAAAAATGCGGTCATATTGTTACAACCTAGTCAATATTTTATATCTAGTTCCACAATTACCTGGATAATTATTAATGCGATATAAAATGTGATGATTTACCTTTTATGTGATAAATTAAAACTAAGTGCCAATGTGAAACACGAAATGGTTGATTTTTATCAAACTAGTATACAGCACTACAGTCCTACTGTTTTCATCTGTGCTTCAAACAAACTCATTTTCCAGTTTGACTAGGGATATTTACTGATGTGAATCAATATGGATGTCCGGAATCCAAACTCTAACTTCAGCCGCAGAAGGCGCCAAAGGATGGCAATGCTCATGTGGCATTATGCTGAGGTTAGGCAAGCAGTCATTCAATGGGGATTGCCAGCCACACTAGGCGCGCTGGTGCTCCAAGAGGTAACGAAGACGTGACGTCAAAAAAAGAACAATTGTAACGTTGTTATATTATGACCTTGCCTTTATGACATCCATAAAAACGACATGGGCATGCGCCATTTACCTCTTGGTACATGTTGCCACCTGGTGTCAGTTCGGGCTGGCGAACCCCATTACTTTGAAAAAGCTGTATTATTTCATTCTGACACTGTATAGGCGATGCCCTTTTGTTTGCAAATGCCAACTTCAGAACAACATCATCTTCCAAGTCGTTTTGGTTCATCAGTGGTTTGAAAGCAATTATGATGAATATTTTCCGAATTAGCGGTATTGCCAATGTTGAATCATTGTCCGGTGCCTAATCTTGACACATATGCAATGACATCATTTCAAGCCTTTCATGGCTCGACCTCAGAATGTCTATGTTCCACTAGGTTGACCTCTAACCTCTGTGTTTCTGCAGAATATCCTGATTCTCTGTTTGGAACATCTGTACAGACTCTCCTACAAAGAGGATTTTGTTGGCCACTCTGCTTGGGATGTAGCTGGGTAGGAGATCAGCCCTCAGAGTAAACCGACACAGTTTAGGCAGAGATGATAACGGGTCCTGGAGAAGCTTCTGTAGATAAAATGAACAGGACACAAGATAATGGGTTTTTGACTTGGAGATTCAGTGAAATTATTAATTGTTAATTACCCCAAAAGTCAATCACTAACACCTTTGATCCCCAAGTTTTCTCCAATGAATTCAACCACCCTACCCATAGAGTTACATACACGTATTACATTGTACAAAGGCCTGTAGGCAAGGGCTTGCCCACCCCCTCCCCCCCCCCCCCCCCCAAGATTTGCAGGCAAAAAAAAAAAAGAGGGAAACAGAAAACAACATGTGGCTGTCGCCATCGGGACCCCTCGGGCCGGGCCCAGAGCAATTGTGGAAATAATGTTTCTGACCCCAACAACTCACATATTTGGGGTGGGCATAATTTTACCTGTATGATATAGATCATAGACAGACAAAACAATATAGCAATAGAGCAGTGATTACCTATAGTAGATGTAGTCGAACGATTACTGTCTATTCACAGCAATCCACACAGGTTTGTGGTAGGAGAAGTAACTCTCCAACACTCCACTTGATGTATTGGGGGCGTTACTGTAGATGTGGTCTATGGTAGTGTGGAGGTCTGTGGTGGGCAACGGGTGGATACGTTCTTGTAGATTGTAAGTCTCAAAAAAGTGTTTACAAGGATAAAAACAGACAGACATGTATAAAGGGGACGAACTCCTGAAAAACACATCCAATGGCACCGACTTTCAATAGGCTTCTGGTACTGGTTGTATTAACTGTTACGCTGCTGAATTCTTCTTTATGGTGCACTGCAAAAGTTCCCATTTTTACGATGTATTACACTATTACACCCGGCTTTTATGAGCAAAAATATCATTCATACGTGTGTGTCAAGATTTGCCTTTCGTAGAAGCCGGTTCATAACAGTTCGATCAACGTTTATTTTATTTTATTTTATGCTGAAATATTTAAAATTGTCATTGTAAATACATTTTATTGTAAGAGGCTACATTGACTTCACCTTATTATCGCCAAAAACAACGATTTTCAGCGAAATAACGCTCGAAAAACGTGCTTTTTTTCGCTGTCTTCAACATGATCGTTTTCGGCTATCTGGCCGCCATTTCGAAAGATCTAGGTCTCGTTGTCAAGGGGAATCCTTGTTCTTTCTATAAATAGTCATTACTTTGATGGATGGCCAATGAAAACACGCGATGATGACGGATTTGGAAACCATAGAGGGATTTCCCTTTCGTAGAGCTTGAAGCAATGAGTCTCGCGATTGGACAAAGCCACGATTTGCCGTCACGTGGCCGAAATAAAGGTCGTTCATTGGACCAGACGTTGTACTGGAAATTTTCCATAAGAAAATTACGACGTAGAAAATGGCGATTCGCGGAGGAAGTTGGCAGAATTATGTGAAAATAAAGTTTGTTACGATGATTTCATCGTAATCAACACTATGGAAAGATAAACTGTGCTTTTATACTTCAAATATACCAAAGAATCATATATTTTGATGGGATTTTCCGTAAGTATTTTATATTTTCTGAGCGGCCTTCTCGGCGAGATTTTATGAAAATCTCCCCTCGCGGTATTTATTTATTTTTTAATTTCTTTCTCCCGATTTCGTTCTTCTAAGACAGCATATGAATTTTACATCCAGAAAATCCCGACAGACTTAGCTAACAATATACATATGGTTTTTATCAGGTTTCATGCATGGTAAATTTGAAAATATTGATTTTAGACAATGGTACGCGAAGACCGACAAGTTCAGGGCCCCTCTCCCGGGCCCCCCGCAGTCTACGCTGCGGCCACTCTACCGGGCCCGCCGCAGCGTAACAGTTAAACAACTGTATGAAGTTTCATTGTTGTGAGTGAAGGACTTTTTGAGATAATGTGTTTACAAGGATATGGACCAACAGACATGTATAAAGGGGCATAACTCCTGAAAAACACATCCGATTACACCGACTTTGAATAGGCTTCTGGTACTAGCTGCATTAAACAACTGTATGAAGTTTCATTGTTGTGAGTGAAGGACTTTTTGAGATAATGTGTTTACAAGGATAAAAACAGACAGACATGTATAAAGGGGCATAACTCCTGAAAAACACATCCAATGGCGCCGACTTTCAATAGGCTTCTGGTACTGGCTGTATTAAACAACTGTATGAAGTTTCATTGTTGTAAGTGAAGGACTTTTTGAGATAATGTGTTTACAATGATATGATGGACAGACGGACGGACGGACAGACGGACGGACAGACGACGGAGGCAACGACAATACCGCTCGGGCAGAATCTGCCCGAGGGGTAAAAATAGCACAGAAGAAGAAATAAACCCATTAATGAAAAGTTCTAATTGAATGCCAATTCCCGCTTGTATCAGTGTATTACCAAGACGATTTTTGGTCACCACTGTTGACATATTTTGGCAAAAACGAACATTCAATTGTTGCAATCTTATATCACTCTAATGCTCCCAGTGAGCACCCATTTATAATAAATTTTCCAAAAAAAACAATCCTACACCTCAGATTCACCACCTCTGAAGCCCTCCTCCCCACCCCCGAACTTGAGAACTTGTCTAAGCCCTTGCTGTAGTTCAGGGTTATTGTTTTAGTCCAATGTGGCCTTCAGAAAGATTTTAAACCTGCTTGTTTGCAAGAAAATCTTAAAACCCAATCTTCTTGTTGTATTAACTAAGTTTTATTTGGCTATGTGACCCACACTCCGAGACATGAAAAATCTGGAGAACCTCAAATTCGACTGCAGGGGGATCTCCAAAGAATGAATATGACAGTTTGTAACAGAAATGGAAGCTTCAATAAAATCTCCTTGGATGTATAGCAATAACCATGCTGATTGCATGTATGAGTGTTACCTGTAATTGTTTCTGAGTTACGCCCCCTAACCCTAAATCTTCCTCCTCCTCCTCCTCCTCAGCCGTGTCTGAAGACACCGTCGCCCCTTCCTCTGACCACTGGACGAAAAACTCTTTATATGGGTCCGTCAGGTGACCATGTAACATCCATGCACACAAGTGTTTGTACAGAACTCGGTGACAGTTGTGTAAGATTCTTAGAGGCGGAAAAGAAATGAAAGAGAACAGGATTATGGTAACAGTATCAATTACATTAAGGTCTCTAGGCCTAATAATGTCAACACTTCAAACACACTTTAGAAGCGCTTTCCCAAAAATAATATTCAGCTCGAATTGTTGAAAAATGTTATCAATTGTGTTACTTTACAAAACGTTGGCGAATGAAAGTGTCAAGAGTATCGCTATGGGGGAGGGGGGAGTGCTAGGGTGGGTCGTTGGGTGTGAACGACACCCCCTCACAGCACTCAACCGTATGTTATTTTCCTATGTTGGACGGGTGTCTAATAAGTGATCATAGGAAATGACCCTTGTCAAGAAATACCCCGAGTGCTCTTCAATCTTCTATTAAGTAGAGTTGAAAATGTGGTCTATAAGTGACTGTATTTCTATTAGGAGCTAAAAAAAAGGTTACCAGGCTCACCAAGATATTCATTTGATATTTTATGCCATTTTTTTGTTTGCATTGTTTTGAACCATTGAACCTTTTTTTCTATTTTTTTAAAATCATTTTCACCATTAGTTATCATAACTGATGATCAGAATATACATCGATACATCACTGAAACGGGTCTTTGACTGGATGAATTCTATGAACCAATCACTCAGAAACATTTCCTCCATTCCAGAAAATTCTCACTATGAGAACGATGAAGAAAATGTGGTGAAATCTAATAGTTTGGTGCCATGTCAGACTTACCTTTTTAAAGCATTTTTCACCATAGGTAAACCACATGCCTCATTCTTATGTAAGATTTCCAAGATATAACAACCATGTGCCTGTATAATATAATGGTATAGTCACTACAGGGAATAGTCTGTAAACTCCTTCTATGTCATTAATACTACAGATTCAGGGTTTCTCCATATGAGCATACATGTACATGTCCTCTTGAGATATTGGAGTGGAAAGGGTAACTCTGACCAAACTGATTCCATTAAAGGAGAAGAAAACATATGACTAATGTATACACTGAATAAAAGATCTATCTCCCCCGTATCCAAAAATGTAAGCAAATATTTTTTGCGATTTTTTCTACTCGAGTAAATCGGCGTTCAAACTGCGCATCATTGTCTCTCAAGCGTGCCGCCATTCAGGCTAGGATCGTCTAAGCGTGTGACGTCACCGGGGCCTCGCCGCTCTCTAGCGGGGAAGGTGAAAATATGACATTGCATGGATATATATATTACAAACCAAGCCTTTCTTACATTGGTATGATTACAATTTGACAGGAATAGGAACCGCACATCGTGATATAACTGAAATAGTGTTGAAAGACTGATAAACTCACTCCAATTTATTGTAGCAGCCTCACCGTGCAAAAGTTCTCCCTGGTGAGTTTGGAGTAAAATCCTGCCGACCGACGTTATGCACCCACTGTTTCAGTACATCTGATGAAATGTCACGGTCTTTGGAAGATTTTTATTCCCAGTTCTGTCAGAACAGCCAAACGCCACACACTGCGGCATGATGCCCGTGTATTTGCGGAATATTGGAACACTACCTCTATCAAATTATATGGTATACAAAATATAGACAGCAGTCCCGAGAGTTTCTCTTACTAATAACATACAGGGCGAAAGTGAGCATGAGCCCGGCTGACGTCACGAAGCGATGTGCACAATATGTTTTCGGCATTTCTGATTGGTTAAAATAGACGAAAGCCCTTCTAATGGCGGCACTTATGAATCTGTCCAGTTTTGATGTCTCGATATGAATAGCTCGGCGGTAAAAAATCGCAAAAAATATTTGCTTACATTTTTGCATACGGGGGAGATAGATCTTTCGTTCAGTGTATACATTAGTCATATGTTTTCTTCTCCTTTAAAGCAGACTTGTGACGTCACTCTATTGTCCCGACGCTCCATTATTTTTAAGGAATGGAGAGTTGCTTGAACATTGCTTTCTACGGAATGGAGAGTTAAGGTAGCTAGAGCCTGTACCAGTTTCAAGAGGAACACACGCAATAGAATATCCAGTACATTTACTAATGTTGAGATAACGCATATATACGACATAAGATTACTAAGCTACGAGGAAATTAGTGTAATATGAGCGAGCCCTACGACTCGTGTTCCTCCATGATAGTATGCTTGTAAAACGCTTATATACATGGCAGATAAACAGGCCACTTTAGTGATGGGATGAGTGATTTGCATATGACGAGTTGCGAGTTCAAACGAGAGTTGCCTCCCATACCGTCTATGGGTTTAAACGTGTCTACCGACGTGTTCTACTTAAAGGGCTGAAACCTGATGACATTTTGCACCACTTCTATCCTGTGATACGATGTACATCCATGACAATTACATGACCGGTTGGCATCATAACACAGTTAAATTACCTGTTCAACCACAGAACAGTTTGAATTACTTTCTTGTGTACAATGTCCTGCATGTGAGACCAAGCGCACCAGGCAGAATCAGCGAGCTTAATTCAGAGTTCATCATTTACAATGTTAACTTCATGTCATCTTAAATGACACATTAACGCGACATCATCACGACAACTTCAAGCCTTGCAGCACATGTACTGCTTTGACAGTTAAACTAGTGTCGGTGTTAAAACCATGGCTTTTGTGAGTGGGTGTGTTTTAAGTAGCGGAATGTCCACGTAACTCTCCATTCCTTAAAAACAATGGGCCTCGGCTCCATTATTTTTAAGGAATGGGGAGAGTTACTCGGACATTCCCCTCTACTTAAGGTATTGATAGAATTATTGTGCCAGCAAATGAATATTCACATACAGACATACAATACAGGAGCAGGGTGACCTCGAAAATATTAGCGATCAATATTGTAGATCAATACTTCCACATATGTTTATTCATGTCATCATTCTTGCAGATGATGACATGAATGAACATATGCAGAAATATTGATCTGCAAAATTGATCTCCAATATTTTCTGTCATCCTCTGCATGTATTATTATCAGTTAATAATCAGTGGATTCCAATGAGTGGCAATACTATATACGCAAATGAGTGATCAAAATATTAACCCTTCAAAATATTATAATGAACTACAGTTTAACCTCGCTATAATGCTGTTATTTTGGGACCATATTTTAACCACCTTATAGATTTTCAGCCTTATAAAAGGGTTGAAATAATATGCACTTGTTAGTTTGGGGGACACAACAGCACCCGCCTTATATCAGAATCAGTGCTGTATCAAGGCACCTTATAGCGAGGCTAGACTGTATATGAAAATTTTAACAATACAGGGCTTGCTGGTCGTCTGAAATTGGCAAAAAAGAGTTATTGCCCCTTTTTCAAGAGCAAGACTTGGATACAGCAATGCCTTCAACATGGGCCTCGGGAAAATCACTGTCAGAAGTTTGTTTATAGACAGTGTCAGAAACTGGTAGGGACCTGAAATATCACTGAACTGTTCTAGAGTAAAAGAAGTCTAAGAAATCATGTAAAAAATCCTTTGAAATAACTTTTTCCAGCAATTTTCAGTCCGTGCCTATACTTACAGCATGCGTGAGGCCAAAGTTTACTCGTGGTTCACATTGCACTATGGGAAGGAAACATGGCGGTATTTGCTATTTTTAGATGACTGGCAAGGCGTGTATTTGCTGGTGCATGGTCTCTGATAATTGGATCACTTCAGACGAAACTGTGAAATCAAATTCCACAAAATATTACATCACTCGACACGCACAATTCAGAACAGAAGACTGGGTTTCTGTAAGTTCCATGATAAAGCACCCAGGCATAGACACAGAACACAAATCTGTCAGACTTGACATCATTGATGTTCATGTCAAGCATTTTGTCAAGGTGATAAGTTAAGTCACATTCTCATTCTTACAACCATTCCTGTATAAGTTTTGGTCAGTTCTCGCTTATGATTCTTATTTCAACACTTTTTAAGAAAATTATCTAAAGATTTCATTTTCATTTCCAATTTGTTTTTGGAAATATCACATTATCAGACACGATGATGGAAGCACAGATATGTAAGTTTTAGCATTTTATATTCACGCGATTTGAAAAGGTTCTGGGATCGTAAATAAACATATTGATTGACGAGAACCTGCATTATTGTTAAACAAGACACAAATGTTGTCTGGTTACAGTGTCACCCCTGTCAAGCAATGGTTTATCTGTAAAATCATTCTCCAGATAGACTTCAAGTTTGTATTGTTTGTAAAATAAACTAAACGATAAAAGACATTGGAATTTTTTGGTGGTAGACAAAGAATGAAATTTGTTTCTGTTCTTCGCCAGCTTTCTGCCGCAATGCATACAGATTGACACGCATCCGTCGAGAATTTTCTTTTGCTCGTTTGTCTAACATGTATGTGAATGTGGGTTCCTGATCTGTTGACCTACCTGATCTGATGAATATGCATTAGTTGAATTGTACCTCGGATGTTTGGTCTGCCAATCACCAATTCAATCGTGTAAACAGATATGGAGTGTTGAGGTCTGATCATTAAGTAGATGCTTGCCGATGCATAACGAAGCTGAATTTTTTTTTAGCTCTGAAGCATGGAATGCCTTCAGCAAGCGTTTTGAGATCATTTAACAACAACAACAATTGCTCACTTCGGGAAAATATTGTGTACTTTTGAGCTTTATACTGTCAGTTTTCAGTTTGTGACATATTCTTACTACTAAAAATCGACGTTTGTGATTCCCTGAAATACAACGTACAAGATTATGAATGAAAAAAAGGCAAAAGCTACAGTTCATTAATTTACCTTTTGTGACTCAATTTGGTCCACTACAGAGTCAAGGGCTGGGAATAACAGGTGATACTGGAATTTAATAGAAAGAAATTGGTAAATATAATTGATGGAAATGTTTAGTGGTACAATATACTGCTATGCAGTAGAAGCCAAGATATTCCAAAAGATTTATACTTAGCGATTCACACAAGTCCCTTTTTTCACCCGGTAATCAGGGGTAAAATTCAATCAAAAACTCAATTCAGACCTCCGAATTTGATTAAATATTTTTGGGGTTTTGACGAAAACTCAATAGCCTATTATTTTAAGGGATGAAACTATGTAAATCATTGAGAATGGTGATAAATTTGAAGAAATATGAAAATTAAAGAAAATTCCAGAAACTGAATCCACTCATTTGAGTAAAAAAATACTCTATGTATCCCTGATACTGCGTACAATACAGATCAATGCCATTGGGAAAGTGAATTAATATTCATATCCCTATAGACTTGGGATAAATCACAGATACTGGTGAAGGATGGGAGGGTCCTGTGTAGAAATTGAACCCGGCCTCACCATCCGACTTTGGCACCAAATCATTTGACCCCAAGAGTTTGGCACCAAATCACCAACCACTCGGCCAGCTTTGCAGAGTCTGACGTGGTGACAGAATGATCTCTCAGGTCCCAAAGACACACGCATCTTCAAACTCAACTGTTGCAACTGGAGTACACTACATGTATATGCCTGTAGACTGTCTGACCTAACTGTCAATTCATTTCAGGGAATAAGTTCAGTACAACAAACTTCAAGTTGAGTGATTTATATTTCTTGTAATTTTTCAAACAGCAATTTTAGAATTAAAAGAAAAAAAAACATTTTTATATCAACTGAGGCTAAATACTGTGGCTAGGATATGTTATTCATCCCAAGGACTGAAAAAAAGCAGATGAAATTTGTAGAATGTTAGCAGAATTTCTCTCTGCAGATGCCTGAAGTTATGTTTTGCAGTGTGAATAATTAGAAGAAATAGGATAAGCAATGACTATGGAGGGTAGTGACTTACCTCCTCAAGTTGACACTGTAGATGAGAGACCGGGAGATGAGGGTCGGTCAGTATGTCCACCTCCAGCTTCTGCAGTAGTGACCGATAATTATCTAGCACTTTGTCTAGACCCTGACAAAACGACTTCAAGTACAGGCCATGAAGTTCTCCACTCTCTGACAACTTATCTGAAAGTGAAAATAATTTTTAAAAAGCACTTTCCAAACAGATTCTGAGTTTCAATAAACAGCCGAACATGTACTACATGTCAAGGTGGAGACCAACAGACACAGGTCCTGATAAATTTCAGATTGGCAAATATTACATTACTAATCTAATCTTTGGTCCCATATATTGAAATCATATGTTCATTGTTAAACAAATATGCAAAATTTTATTTGAATACATCAGTTTAATAGATAGCATGGGACTAGATAGAAAGTTTTTGTCCAAAAGGCATGCTAGAAAGAAAACTAAGCTGATGACCCTCTTCTTTTCTTTGATCACAAGATGCTTGTATTGCTACATGCAACATTACGTTTACTTCTCTCTCTCATACCTGCTTTATAACGTATTGTACAGACCAGATTGCGAGCATCCATATATTCACATAATCTATTAAAGAAAAAGGAGCATGAAGGTCATCACGCGACCCTCTGAAACTAATTTTGATATACAAAATTAAAATAATGCTTTACATTTATGTCAGGTTGATGGTGTTAGAATTGAATTTCCTGCAATAATAGTCCATACCTCTCTCATACTGAGTCGCTAGTGTGGCCCCATGCCCCGAGATGAAACTTGTAAACTTCTTGAAGTGAGTTCCCAGCAGACACAAGCGGTTGAGTTGACAAATCTCAGATGGACTGATGAAGGGGATATCCTTTACAACCTAGTAATAACAGTTACACATGTACCGTACGTATTTATATTAATTCTGGTATAAAACTCTTGTATCACTGATCCAATTATCTCTCCATTTCCATTCATTTCATGTATATTTAATACAAAATATGAATGAATTTGTGTTTGTTTTGTGTCTGCCAAGGATCACAACAGTCCACTATATTACCCGATGACCAAGCGACAGTCTATTATTGACTTAAAATACGGTCAGGTCGCACTAATGACTGTGAACCTCGTATTCTAGGCTACTAGTCAATGGCCAAACTTTATTAATCCTTTGGAATGTCTCTTACAGTTGTGAGTTTTGACTTCGAGAGCATGTCTTGAATATCTCCATGCATTACTATAGGTGTTGTTAGCGGGTGCGAACGACCCCCTCTCAGCGCCCAACCTTATGTTGGACCGCGTGGTACTGGGCTCTATAATAAGTAAGCATAGGAAACCACTTCCTCTCAAGAATTCCTGGCGACGCCCATGGTTACTGATTACATATTATAGGGATCATGTACACTGGTGCAGAAAGAACATGATGGGACCCAATAATTGACCAAATGCACTGTTGCTCCCCAAAATATTACCCACAATGGACTGTCACAATACTTTACATACAATCATCTGCTGCCATATTTTACCATTGTTGCATTTATCTGGCTGTAAGCAGACGTCCTCCTGCATACAGAAGACCGTAACACAACAAATTCCTGAGTGAGTGAGTGAGTGATTGAGTGAGTGAGTGAGTAAGTGAGTGAGTGAGTGATTGAGTGAGAGCATCTGAATCCTTTCGTCGGCAAAATAAGAAGAACAGTTGACAAATTAGAATCTGGATTTTTGGCATGAACATGCATTAGGGGACTGTTACCAACAAGTTCTGAGCTGACCTACTTTTGATGAAATTTAGGGAATAATCCAGGCATTTTTTGGGGACACCAGTCGACTACATGTACCATGAAACCAGAAAACCGCAAAACCGGCATCATCCGAACGCATGGCACGATCATACGTAGAAACTTCTGCTCGTAGCCATGCGGTAAGGCCTAAAAAAATAGGGTAGGTAGGTAGGGAATTTTTTTTTTTTTTGAATTTTTTTTTATATGGGGGCTAATGGAATAAGCATTATTTTACGCTGTTCTTTGTACTACACAACCAGAAAGAGTTCCATTTTGAACTAATGACATTTATGCATAAATGTTTATGAATGAAATATTGTGTAAATATATACATAAGTGATTGAGTTAAATATTTCTCTTCTGTCAAGTAAGACCATGGCCTGAAAAAATTGAGGTAAATGGTCATTTTGGATTTAGGTGGGTAGAAGTACAAACAAATCCATTCATCCTCTAGTTGATGTGAGCCCAGTTAAAGTTTGCGAGAAAGTTTTGTTCTTGAGATATAATCATAATGTCCAAAA
Organism: Hanleya hanleyi; assembly: GCA_036873755.1. Taxonomy (NCBI): domain Eukaryota; kingdom Metazoa; phylum Mollusca; class Polyplacophora; order Lepidopleurida; family Hanleyidae; genus Hanleya; species Hanleya hanleyi. The sequence continues at coordinate 60,725 of JAVTVY010020723.1, forward strand.
CATTTGGAGTTAATGGCCCATGGCCTCAACCAGAATCTTCTTGGGTTTTCATTGATTTACTTGCTAGATAAAAAGACATTAAAAAGTCCAGCTTTTTTATGTAAGGACAACACATCACCATAGGCTACCATGTTATCAGGGCCAGGATGACAATAGTCTATCTAATCTGTACAGTATAACATGCTGTCCGTGATGTTCAAAAATAAATTTTTAAAAAAACCCATCTAATTGAGAAATGCTCTCTTCACATGGTACTCTGGATATATAATTACTATAATTGAGTTGATATACTGTGTGAAATTTTAATGTTTTACGAAAAATTCAGTTCGAAATCTCGACAAAAACGTATAGAATAGATCGTCTACGGCACTGGCTGCCTGCAGTGCCCCGTGCAGAACATGTTCAGCGTGGTTCAGCGTAGGCAAGTCGCGTTATGAAACTGCCACGAAAAGGCAGCAGTTGGTAGTATTCCTTCATCCCCATTTGTCTTTACTTGTCAGGAGAACGCCCAATTTATCTTTACTTATCAGGAGAATGAGCATCAATCGATCAAATTCAACAATGGCAAAATCATCGGACAGTCGTCTTTTTGCATTTGTGGTTGTTGCTTCACGGGAGAGTTCGCTGGAGAATCGGGAACCCTCGCGCCAGCAGTAATCGCACTATGGGTGACGGAGTCCGACTTCGTGGGTTCCCAGAATGCAAAAAAAACATGGCGCTGGTGGGCGAGAGATGCCGGACGAGGATGATTTTGAAATAAACGTAAGCCCATGTCGATCAAAAGGCTATCCAAGCATTGGCCCGCTTATATTATTGGATAATATATATTGTAACTTAATCCGTCTCAATCTCTCTACCATCTACCCATCTTTTGGGGCCATTTGCGAGAATTATCAGTCAGAAAAAAAGAAAAAAAATATTAGGGTCGGCAGAAAAATCTAGGGTCGGTCGGGTTACCGGAAACACAGGTCTTTTTTTTTTACGCCTAACGGGTGCTATCTGAGTGTAACAGTAATGGGGCGTTTCCCAAATGGTCACATCCGACTGGTCCCGTTACATCAGACATCGGTGCAATCACATTCATACAACGAAGACACACCTCCAGAAAGCGATCGATTGAAATGATCCCATGGTGGGCCTCGAAGTGCCGCCATCACAAAATAAAAAGCATATCATTTTCCTGTAGTCTGCCGCCGATCTTATTTTGTTTTCAAATATGTTAGGCCGTTTGTTTCTTAAGATAAACAAAGAAGCATGCTCCACTAGAGTGAGAAATAAAATAGCTAATTTGCACAACTTCGTTTTGGTCTCGCGTAGACTCCCCCAGTCTTGCACCTCGTGAAACTGACATGTTTGCATGTGTGAGAAATATTTGAATACAGATAATTTCATTGGCTCGTTTAAATGGGGCCAACATTTGACCTCATGCTTTGGGAACAACTTTCGAACTGGATTATCTCCCTCTAGATAGATGGCGCCGTGTGAAATACATGCCGAATCACAGCGAAAATCTAAGGGTAGTGTTGAGTGAAACGTGAAATGCCCTTAGAAAGCTAAGATGCAAAACCGGAAGAAAACATTATGTGCAAAACCAATGCACAGTGGATTTAAGCCATGCTAAAATGGCGAACCGCATGGATTTCGACACCAAGCACGATGCGAGTGTGAAAATTTAGTCTCTCCACCTGCTGTACATATTTCTTCAATAAATAATAAAAGTAAGTTCATTAGATTGATTTTAAGTAGTTTTGGTTTAAATTTTAGCCGTCATTCAAATTGGTTTGTCAGTATTTGAGCGTGTTAGTTTCGGTGCAGATACCAGTATCAAAATCCATCTGGATTACTCCCCTGCTTACTTAAGTGACCTATAAACCTTAAAATTGGCCTAACGTTAGTCACACTGCCACATGTACTGCTGCCTTTGCCTATAATCATCTGTGTCGATTCAGTACTGTGATATATAGAGGTGGGGAAATGTTCAGGTGGGAAAATGTCCTGTGTGGGGAAATGTCCAGGTTAGGAAATGTCTTAGGTGTGGAGTTTATCCATGCGGGAATATATCCGATGGGTAAATGTCTGTACACCAAATAACTCGCTTGGGCTGTTGTATCCCACTTGGTATGCTTGGACTAGACCTATTGGTCAACTAGCTTGCATATTGGCTTCCCAACCTGTAGACATGAGCAGTGTGACTAACGTCACAGGACCTACAAAGTAGGGTGAGGGAGATGACTTAGGGGGTCCAAGCGTATTGTAAGAGGTCACCTGGCTGACTTGGGGGTCGAAGCCAGAACTCGAAATTTGGCGTAACCGAAACGATCGGTTACGTGTCGGTTACGTGGTTGTAAATTCTGCAGAACGAATAATCGGTTACGTAAAAAATCAACTTGCGCTACGGTATGACGAGTGCCATTGAAAATGTCTGGGCGACCGGCCCAGTGACAGTCATCAATCGTTGCCTTACCGGTCTATATTTCTCCTCTATGGTATCTTCGAATCATGCTTCGGAGTTTATACACGTTTTTATTATGGAATTAGTATCATGAACGTGTGATTTTGCATCAGAAAGAAATAAAAACACGGAGGTTCGAAACGAAAAAAACTGACATTCTGATGGCGCATAAAGATGGAAGCATGCGATATCAAGGGGACACAACTCCCAACATACAAAGCCTGAATTCATCCAATCAAATGTGGGTCAATTCTACAGCGCGGGACAGCACGCACACGGAAGTGGATGGAAATCGAATTTCTCATCTCCGGATCCTCCGGACCGCAGGTTCGATATGCAAAACGGCTCAAAAGCGAAAATTGACTCTGTGAACATAAAAACATTCCAGAAGTGGTCATTTCACGATGACTTTAGAAAAGTTTTGTCTGCTTTTGTTTTACTTTCTACACATTTCACATTTTATTTTTTTCAACACCGTCCCTTTTAAGTTTTATTCCATGCCTGGGTGCTTCTTGCTGAATTTCTGACGAATAAGTTGCACATGTTACATCGCAGTTTGAGAATATTGCCGTCAGCTGCTGTTTCAAGGAATCTCAAAACAATTTTGTATTTTATTGTAATAATATATATATAATATATAATACACAATTTCTTCAGTTCCAGAAAATTTTTTTTGGCTAACCTGTTTACGTAACCAATGGGTTACGCAACCTAGTCCTACGTAACCGAACAATAGGTTACGTGAACATCGTGACCCAGAACTATTTTTGGGTTACGCAAATTTTTGAAATTTCGAGGCCTGGAAGCATAATGCTATAGGTCACCTAAGTAGGTCAAATTTTCATTAAAATTAGGTCATCTCAGAACTTGCTGGTAACAGTCCCCTAATGCACATTCATGCCAATAATCAAGGTTCTAATGTCAACGGTTGTTTATTTTGCTGACGAAAGGATTCGGATAGACTCACTCACTGACTCATTGCTGAAAAATTTGTAAATTAGAGCCTACTTCCAATCTCAGTAAACTCAGATATAATATCACGGAATATTATATCTGAATTCAGCCCTATATAAGTCCCGTGCGAGTTGAAACTACTATTGTTAGCCAATCAGATGGATAGCTTGTTGTAACTATTTCAAAATCACGCCCACAGTAATTACACACGGCAGCACGTAGACTAATATATAAACATTATCGGGAAACAGTATCCAAATATTGCATCGTTTCCGTGACGATCAAAGAGTTTACTCCCGCCGAAAAGTCTGGCTTTGTTTGGGGGTAGAAAATATCAAAAGATTGTGCCGCGCGAGATGTTAATCTCCATGAAGTAAACGTCAATCATTGTCAGAGAGAAAAGTCAGAAATGGTCGTGATTGGCTTATTCTGGGATCTCGCAGAATATCGGCGAACAGTTCGCACGAGAATTTCATAGCGTTACGTCTAGATGGTATTCCCCTGATTTACCATCTTGGTTTACCTAGATTGAGCCTACTTCTAGGAATAGCTAAATTAATGTCGTGCTGCAAATGCGAAGCCAGATTCCAAGATGATTTGATCACATTCCACATAGTTAAATGGATGCATAATGTGACTAGAGGAGGGATAAAACGTCATCAGGTTTGAAATCTATCATTGTCATGTTCCTATGAAGTAGGCTCTCATTCGCAAATTGTCCGGTAATCAGAGTGAGCGAGTGAGTCAGTTCATCCGAATCCTTTCTCTATCAAAATAAGGAGAACCATTGACATTAGAATGTTGATTTTTGGCATGAACGTGCATTAGGGGACTGTTACCAGCAAGTTCTGAGCTGACCTACTTTTGATGAAAATTTGACCTATTAAGGCGACCTAGAAACCTCAAAATTGGCAAAACCATCTCCTAATGCCTCCTAAGACCATGGAAATGTGCTTAATTAGGTCAATGTCAGTGCGATCTGACCTAATTGGGTCATGGTCAATGTGACCTACATTCTGACCTAATTAGGTGACCTAGGCTATAGAAGCCTCGAAATCGGCAAAAACATGTCAATGCCTCCTATGAGATAGTATGACAGTCTTAGGTCAAGGTACACACCTAAATCATATCTAACTCTACTTCGTAGGTGACCTGTGACGTTAGTCACACTACTCATGTTCATCATATGATAAACGAAAACTGAGCCATTCATAAATCATAAAATGACGAAGTAATGTTTGGCACCTCTATTCCTGCAGGGGTTTCCTTGAACAAGCCTCCACTGTGGCCTGCTAACGCAAGCAATACTTCGTGTAGCATCGTCCATGTAATCGTTGATAGCTCTTCTCAAGAAATTTTTGAGTATTCAGATGAAAATTGAATAGATTGATTGAAATATGCACTTTTGGAAATGGCGGGTTCTTGCAAATCAGTGGTGAAAGGGAGGTAACCCCACACTACACAATGTCTTCCACAAGTTATTAACACTCAGATATATATATCTATCTCTCAGATATAACATGTATATAAATATTAATATTCATGTCACTGTTTTACTGTTTCTCTTGTTGTATTTCTCTTAACATTTTGTACTCTGCCTTTGACTGGTGTCTGTACAATAGAATCTTGAATCTTGAATCTTGCATTTCACGGCTTACAATGATTAGCTCCCTTTGGACGTTCGACAGACGGCGATTTTCGCCCAATGAAACCTAAATCATTACGTACAAAATAGTGCCATGTATCATTCATTTTAAACTTACAACATTCATTTATAGATTCCTCTAATATCGGCGAAATACGGTAAATATACTAAGTCGTTATTAAATATCGAAATACTTGTAAACTGACTTCTCACAATGAAGTGCGATGTTCTATGGACTTTTTTCTGTGTAAGGATTCGGTCTTTTCCATTTGTGCAGCCATTGGCAATAACACGTGTGTGCGCCAAAGTCTGGCAAAAAAATGGTAAATTGTCATATTCAGACTGGATAGATAACATTGATTTCAAACTAATGTGAATCAGATTGACTTATTTCTCATTCAAAATATTATGTAGAGTGGGAGAGTGTGAAATAAAGCCACATTCATGCGAGACGTCAACATGATAGTAAACTCACAGAGTGCCCAGTTTCCGTCAATATCCTATAAAATAAAAAAAAGATAGAGACTTCTTTATGTCCATTATCTTTATCCCCTCTGCCCTAAAACAACCTATGGTGTATAACATTGACAGCCATTCTCATGATGTGACCAATGACATGCATGAAAGTTTATGGGGCAGCAAGGTTGACTTGGGCCTCTTAATTTTTATAATTACAATTAAACATTTAAAGAATTTGGCCTTTTTACTTGTTTATACGGTAGCATAATAACTGCATGTCTTCTAGCAAACAAACAGCAGCCCTAGGTCATTAGCCCAAATACAGTGACTGACTACATGTACGTAGACGTCATAGTGACACAATTTGACACTGAGAAAAGCAATTTAATAACAAACAGAATCAGAATCATTTATTTGCACAGATATGCCACAGAGGGCCAAACATATAATAGCAAAAATGAGAGTAGAAATGTCCTTGCAAATATTCATAGATAAAAGAGTTGGGGGAGGGGGGGGGGGGGTAAAAAAAATGCAGGTCATAAGCTAGAGGACGTGTTCTACAGCGTTATTAAATACTTCCAATGAAACATTCAAAATACTCGTTGCTCAAAGATATCGCCAACAAACCACACCATGAAAACACTGGCAAGTCATTCCTCAACTCTAACCAAAAAAATGGCATAAACACTGGAAAGAAACCTAAGGTGCATACTATATTGTAGTCCTAAATGGATCGTTCTTTCTTTAATATGCTGGATTTTGGGGGTGAGTGTGGTAATCTGCGTGTCTCCTATGCAGGGTTTTAGCCAGAAATTTGAAATAGGGTGTCTCACCCTCGGCCTAAATTAAAAAGGTGTTTGTTTGGGGCAACCCGACTAGTCCAGTATAACGTGACACCAGGCTTTCTTTTTTAATATGCTGTTGTTTACTGACAAGCCTGGTAGTCCCGTAGTCATTCATAGTAAAGACAAATCAAACTACCACCGTCAACATATGAGCGGGAAAAACGGCCCAAAATGAAAAAATAAAGAATTTCCCTGCCCACTCACCTTGATATTTCAAAAGACCAGTACCTACTGCATTCATATCACGTAATTCCCAACTCTGACAGGTCTGATAACACGCGAGTGCACCCTGGCAATCTAGAGATAGTTTTCCTGCGACTGAATTTTTCTCGCAAATATGGCTACAATGGAAAAGCCTTGACCTTGGTCCTTATTTGGGGATATCACGTGCTCACACAACTCGTCACATAGTGCGGGGAAACCCCACAGGACAAAGGGATCTTCCTCAATGTTTGTATAACAATAAAACGGACCCTGCTTCGACTAAACTGAAATAAAGCAACCCGATCAGGCTCAGCACAAATTTAGTCATTTCTTCCTTACCATATTCTTTACAAATTCATCAATACTAATATTTGCAGCAGTAATTTTTAGTTCATCTTTCATGACAAGGAACTTAATCTGTTATAACGGAAGATTATTGTTACAAAACAAGAGGCCTGTATCAAGGATCTCTTTGCTGATCGATGTACGACCATCGCGGAAGCCCAAAGCAAAGGCCTGAAAATTGTGAGACAACAACGGCTGTGGCCGGGTATAACAGGTGATCTGTGATAACATTTTTTCTTTAATATATTATTTATCATTCGTTGTCGATTTGATACCGAGTTACGTTGAGAGAAGTCGTACATATTGGCTATAATTCCCAGAAATGTGTAGGGAAGAGAGGTAGCTGTCTACGCGAAGACGATGGCGAGGACAGGAGTTAAACAACAACATCAATGACAAGTTATGCTTCTCAGTTGTTTTTGCGGCATCATTGCTGTGATATTTTGGGATAAATTTCTGCTGCATTTTAGGGCATTTGGCAGTCGTACCCAAAAGCAGTACCTGTTTTCTCATTAACTACGAGGAATACCTGATTCATAAATTTTTACTTTTGGAACTATTGTTTCACAGGGCATTGTTGATGGTCAGTTATTGATTATAATATTAATATATATATATATTCTACTCCATTAATAGAGTAGGAGGAGAGTATATATACATGAATATTAATATCATAATTAATAACTGACCAACAACAAGCCCCTGTGTATTGTCTGTCTCGCATGGCGATGGGATGGGATTTTCGACAACATATGTTCTCAAAGAAGTGAAATTCTCCACAGTATCTATATGTAATTTGTGCGTTTTTATTCTGAAATTTGAAGGAAATCTGTTCAGAATCAAAGAAAATATTCAATAGCTCGCATGTTTTATTGTCAAAGCAGAATGACGTTGGGCTTGTAACCCATTGTGACTACGTAGGCGCTATGAAAATAACATGCGAGGTATTGGAGATTTTTTTTATTCTGAATAGATTTTCTTGAAATTTCAGAATAAAAATGCACAAATTACATATAGATACTGTGAAGAATTTCAATGCTTTGAGATAAACCATCTTCGCTTAACCAAGTCTAACACTACACGTGTTGCCTTGGCTGAACGTAACACATTATCTGATCAGAATACAGGTCTGGTGATGTCATAGCGCTATAAATATTCCCTGGTCCATATTAGGAGAAGTGCAATGTATGACTCTTTAAAATTCAAATTTGACTGGCTATTCGAAGGAAATTAACATCAATACACCCACCACTTGCCATATTCGGAGATCACACGAGCAGACATCAAAGAAAATCCTAGCTGCTCGGTGTTGGCAAGCTCCTATCTTGATTGGCTATATGCCATCACGTGCGTTTCCCGGTCTGAACAGTTTACCCTATTCGTTGAGTCAACGTAAAAGACGGAACGTTAGTGTAGTATTTAAATTGAAAATGTGAAGATGAGATAAACTGGCTCGGATATTTTGCCAAAAAATCCCATCCCATCATAATGTGAGACAGACAGTAAACTGACTGACCAACAAAAAAATAAAAAATAGAATAAATTTTCGACCGACCGACCGACCCATTCTCACTGACCAGGGTCTGTTACCCCAAACAAATAACTTTTTAATTTAAGCCCTGTACTATCCTAGCACTTTAGGCTGAGGCCCCCTTAAGCTTCGGGCCCCTAAATGGCTGGAGACGCATTCTAGCCCATTTTCTGGCATCTAAATATAAAAATTATCCCTGTCACTCGGGGCTTTTTCCAAATATTTTGTATTCAAAATAACTTTTTTAAAGATTTTTTTTATATTTTGGGATACATGTAATAATTACATGTAGCTGAATTTCCGCGAATAAGGCAAGGAAATGAATTTCGCAAATTATTTCAAAGAATAAGTAAAAAACAGAAATGTGAAAGTAGGAAATAAGTAAATTAATTCAGAATCCATCCCTTGGCATTTTTAGCCCACCATCTGGCTTGTTTCGTCCGTGGTCCGTCCGTCAGTCTGTCCGTAAACAATTCTTGTTATAGCGATTTCTCAGGAACTACTGCATGGATCTTTCTCAAATTTGGTACACCGGTTCCCCTTGGGGACTAGTTGTCAGGGCCGTATCCAGAGATTTTTTGGGGGCACAGGTATTCGACGTTGTTGTTGTTGCACATAAATTTGATATTTGTTGCTGCTGCACAAAAACCACAGAACCTCCGATGCTGTTGACTTACACCAGGGTTTGCTGGATCCTCGAAAATACCATTTCAGTGCTTCAATCAGTGCCAGGGTGTATATTTTCCTGTTTTCCCCGTAATCCTGTTCTCTCAAACACGTGGTCGTTGTTGTTGCCACCGATATAGCGCATTCCCCACACATCGGTGGTTCTCAAGTTTTTGATTGCTGTAGAAGACTAGACCAGGCGAAAAACCACCATAGCACAGCAATCATTGCCTACTAGAGGGGTCAATGCAATGCCATTTAAAGTATGTAATGCATAAAGCGTGGCCAGCAACGCGTGTTCGATGTGTAGTCAAATCAGGAGTTATGATAGCGGTCGCGACACTGTATTGAATTACAAAGTTTGAAGAAAGCTTCAGTTGAACTCCAGTTTAATGTAGTAAGGTTAACTGTTACGCTGCTAACTTGTTTAGCATTTGTGCATCTAAAAGTGTTCATTTTTCTAAATTTACTCCGTTTTTTTGTTAATTATCTTACTTTCTCCTCCCATTTTTTTCTACTGATTGATAAAATATAAAAATAAAAAGCTCCATTCAAAGATTGTGAACTTCGCTTACAAAATATCATATATCTTATTGGGTTTTTAACATAATTTTAATAAAAATAATAATTCCAAAACTTGTATCATCACGAATACTGCAGGCCCACATGGTGGGCCCGCAGCACACTACACTGCGGCCACTACGTGTGGCCCCCAGCAGCGAGACAGTTAAGCAGCCAAAAAAGATATTTTTGACCTGGAGATTGGGCGTCTGAGTGTGGGCGCCCATACCGGTATACCAGCTTCATAATGGCCCTGGATACGGCCCTGGTTGTGCAAGATACCTTTTCTGGTCCGATTCGAAAATCCAATGGATTTCCCATGAAACTTTGTTATCGCGATTTCTCAGGAACTACTGCATGGATCTTTCTCAAATTTGGTACACAGGTTCCCCTTGAGGTCTAGTTGTGCAAGATATCTTTTTTGGTCCAATTCGAAAATCCAATATTGCCACCAGGCAGCCATCTTGGATTTTCCCATGAAACTTTATCATGATTTCTCGGGAAGTACTGCATGGATCTTTCTCAAATTTGGTACACAGGTTTCTCTTGGGGTCTAGTTGTGCAAGATACCTTTTCCGGTCCGATTCTAAAATCCAATATCGCCACCAGGCGGCCATCTTAGATTTCCCCATGAAACATTGTTATCGTGATTTCTCGGGGGAGAAAAACTGTGGATCTTTCTCAAATTTGGTACACAAGTTCCCCTTAAGGGTACAGTTGTGCAAGATACCTTTTCTGGTCCGATTCGAAAATCCAATATGGCCACCAGGCGGCCATCTTGGATTTCCACCATGAAACTCTTCTCGTGATTTCTCAGGAAGTACTGCATGGCTCTTTCTCAAATTTGATACACAGGTTCCCCTTGGGATCTAGTTGTGCAAGATACCTTTTTTGGTCCGATTCGAAAGTCCAATATGGCCACCTGGCGGCCATTCTTTATCGTGATTTCTCAGGAAGTACTGCATGGATCTTTCTCAAATTTGGTACACAGATCCCACATGGGGCCTAGTTGTGCAAGATAATTTTTTTGGTCCGATTCGAAAATCCAAGTTATGCTTCAAATTAATATGATATTCCCGAGTTGTGACGTTGCATCACAAGAGTCGGCGGATCAAACGGTGGGGCATATTCTATATATTTACTATAGAGAATATCCATACCTTCACTTTCTGTATCAAGGAGTTCAAATGATTCCGAATTAAAACGTATTTCTTCAAATTTTAAATCAGTTTACTTTACTCCATGCCATTGCAAGTGAACTGCCCTACTGTTTCGTCTGCCGACAGGCCGGCTACACAGAGAGATGTCACTCTTGTAACACAACGTCACAACTCGACAACTGTGTACTACTGCGTGTTTTGATCCAAGGGAGATTCAGACACTTTCAAAATTTCAACATTACTGCACGGACCGGATCCCTTCACTAGTACCATCTTACTTTTTTCGAGCATGGTACCTTAAAAGAGATATCTCAAACTAGCCCAGTAAACAGAACAGAATTACCATTCGTTCCTAATTATAAAATCTTAAGTAGGTTTCATACATAGCTCATGCCAAAGTGTCAAAGAGATTTGTCTTCGCTTCCTGTACCCAATGATGAAACGCGCAAAAAAAAATCTATAAAACGAAGACGAAGGATCCTCTGACATTCACTTTCAGACTAACTTTGCTCATTTCACTTGTACTATAACAACTGACATCAAGTACAGTTTCTAGAAATCTTGAAACTTAGAAAGATATTATCTTGGTGTTTTCCAGTGTCCCTTTTTTGATCTTTTTTGCTTAAATTCGTAATTCTGCAAACAAAATTACAAATCAGTCGTTCGTTCTCAGTAACAATGGACAAAAAGATCCTCTTGTCATTAGCTTACAATTACTGAACAATGGTGGGCGCCAAGATCCTTCAGGATCTCTCGTCATATTTATACCTAGTTAGGAAACTTTTCTGAGGGTGACAACAACAGACTGCATTAGCGAACCTTTGGTAATAAATATGACGACCTGATGTTGTTTCTGTCAAAACATGTTGACGTTCCGTGGGAATAGAACTTAGAAAGAAATGAAACTTGAAATTTCTTTTTCCCGTCAGTCCAGATTGCAGGACGACCATTCTGGCTACACATATTACAGGTCTGATAGTGACCGTGTTCAGGCCTGGAAATAAATCTAGAATGCGTTAACGTTCGCGAGAAGGTTATGTCTTGTCATTTTACCACGAACGGTCACTGTTCACGATGTGAAGAACACCACTTCAACATAGGAAAAAAGCAACAACAAAAATGACGAAAATCAGAAACTGTCAGTCAATCTAAAGATCAGGGAAATAATGAAATGCCAGACATGTCAGTCGGATTATTGGTACATATAATTCTGAAGACAATACTCGTCGGGTTGTGAAAATTTCGTCCCAGATTGCCGCGGTCACAGATAATTTAACATGTGTTGTTGTTGTTGTAAAGTCTCCCGTCTTTTCATTTTCAGTTGTTGCAGCATTTCGTTATCGAACAACAGTAAAGTTGTATGTCTTAAATACTTATTGTACCAGAATTTAATCGATATTATAAATATATATTGTCAGAGAAATTTAAATAACTTTAGAGCGGATTTGTGCACTCACAGATGGGAGAAAAAACCCGTGCCATGTGCATCGCATTTCCTGTAAAACGCATGTGTCTCAATGCTGTGGATTTTCGACGGTCTCTATGACCGGTTTGTTACGGCTTTTAATTAATCATTAAAATTAGTGGAAGTAATCAAGATATTAATGATATGAAGCTTCAATCAAGAGTCACAATAACTATACAAACATTACTATCATCAGTTTCATAGAATTTCCAAGCAGAAATGTTGTTAGTTTGAACAAATCACTTGCCCAAGGGGCAAGATAAAAATAATTGTTATTTTGACCCCTGCACTATGGGATGATGTCACTATAACACAGAACATGGTCACCTTCAGAGGACAAATGCACTACATGCTCCCACACCCTTGGGAGGTACATCGTATCATGTTGGGCACACCTGTTCTCAGCAGATCACCGAAGTTAGGCAATGTTGAGCAGACAGGGATCGAAATATCGCCTGCCTACCTGCCACTGGCAAGTGATTTTGTCATGTGACAAGTCAAAATAAAAACTACCTGCCACACGCGGCAAGTAATCTCACTAGGTTTAGTCGGAGGCTTCATCTTGACTAGTTTATTTTTCATATCTTTCAACACTATTTCTGAGTTTGTAAACATAAGTTGTTTTGCGACTTCGCGTTTACAAATATAGAATGCGGTTGTACAAGCGTTTGCCTACGTTTAATCAACGTACTTAAAATGAGGTAGAATAAGTGCCCTTCCGTCAAATTATCTCCCTTGATTTTACTGTGCAGCTGATTCTTATAACAAAGAGACTATCCTTGTCACCCGCTAGGTGTCGCTGAAAGCATTTCCTAGCGGCTTGGCAACATGGAGCGATATTTTTGTTGAAACATCCACATGATCCGGGCAATCATAATACAGCGGCGACAGAGCAGCAAACAGCTGCTGTTTCGAGTGTGGACGCTGGCACGGACTCTAAGAAAAAGTGGATTTACAAATTTTAGCTTATAAATTTCCCAGAGTATGCCTACCACAACACTATAGTTGCCAACTTCATCACAGAAAACACTCCTATCACAAACTCATAATAGAGATCGTTGCTAAGTGAATAGTGATTTTGATAGAAATTCTTTCTCCAATCAAACAGGACAGCTTTGAGGCTTAATTAATGGAGTTCTTCAGGAAATATTCCATAATTAAAGCAACAAACACAGCTGGTGTACAGTCAGATACACATGTATGCCCGAAAATAGACCAGTCTTTGAACGTGAAGCCGATATTCCTAATCGGCAAAGCAATCCTGTGTCCCAAATTGAAAAATTACAAAAACGTATCAAGCCTTAACTTGCACGTGCTATAAATCTAGATACTCTTCTTGGTTTTACAGACCTTTTCAGTGCTTGGCCGATTATTTTGCCTTCAACATGCATGCTACTCTCAAACAATTTATCGCTCCGCAAACTGGTAGAGATCATTTCATTACGGGTAGAGATCGTTTGAACTGGTAGAGATCATTTCATTACGGGTAGAGATCGTTTGAACTGGTAGAGATTATTTCATTACGGGTAGAGATCGTTTGAACTGGTAGAGATCATTTCATTACGGGTAGAGATCGTTTGAACTGGTGGAGATCATTTCATTACGGGTAGAGATCGTTTGAACTGGTAGAGATCATTTCATTACGGGTAGAGATCGTTTGAACTGGTGGAGACCGTGCATCACATCATATTCTATCTGGTCCATCACATCATATTCTATCTGGTCCATTGTGGAGGCATATTTTGAAGCCTATGGGCACGGTATTGTTCACAGAATTTGGTGGATATGACTTATAGTGCTACAGCACTTCTGTTAATAACCGTGTTATTATTATTGTCAGGGCTGTTCCATTTAAAACGGCACTAAATTTTTTATTCTATGGGTCATGGGAGGAAATTCCCTTCAATCCATGTTCCAACATTGGGAATGCCAATAAAATTTCTATGGGTGGTGGGGTATAATTCAAAGCTGCCTTCCGCCCCTCCCATACCTTTTTAAATGGAACAGCCCTATGTTTTTATTATTTTTGTTCAAAGGCGTTTGGTACAATAAAATTGAATTGATATTGGTTCACTGAGAAAGCCTGAAAAGTTATTTTTTTTATTTTTTTGTCTCAAACCTAGTCGGACCTCCGAACAAACTGAAATAAAAACTTTTTATTTGCAGGCTGCTCGACCATTAATTACTGTGTATGGTGAGAAGGGGGAGGCAACTGAGACAAATGTCACTTTGCCAGCCGTGTTCCGTGCCCCCATCCGGCCAGACATCGTCACCTTTGTACACTTTCAAATGAGGATGAACACCCGTCAACCGTATGCCGTGTCCGAGAAAGCAGGTATTGTGAGGCTTTCCAACTTCATATAACATACACTACTGGTGATGGGTCTGAAGCCTATTGACTATGACTGACCTTGACTTGTTTTGTCAAGGTCAAGTTCTACTATTGGCGAGATGTTTTGAAGGATTACATCCAGGCTCTTTAAATTCATACTACACATGCAACTGGTGGACTAGAAGCTTATCCAATTTGACTGACCTATTTTATCAAGGTCAAATTCTAGTTGTTGCATTATCTCGATGGATCATGGCTAAGGTCTACAGTATGTACATGTATGCAACTGGTGATTTTTTACTATATTTTATGAAGGATCAGGCCTGTGCTGTTATGGCGAACTGTCGAACGCGTTCGCCTGTCGGTCGCCCAAACAAATCTTTAGGAGACCTAAAACAGGTTACCTAAAATAATGCATATCGTTCACCTGGCGCGAAAATGTAGTAATAAAGGTTAAAATCACTGCCCGAAGCGAGAAAAACTTGTTGTTGTTGCGTCGACGTTCGATTAGACCTCAACACTTCAGAACTGCTTACACTGTTGGAGAGAACATTGGAGATCGGCAGTCGCCGAGGTATATTTCAAGTCGACCGTAAAAGGTCGACAGATCGGGAACCCACGCTCATATGTTAGACAAATGAGTAAAAGGAGGTTATCGACGGATGCCTGTCAAACTACACGCATTGCATCGTGAAAGCTAAAGAAGGAAAATGTGCAACCGTCTACTGAAACAAATTCCATTCTTTGTCTACTGCCAAAGAATTCCAGTGTTACCATACTATAAAAATAAAATCCTCCGGACTGCAATGGATCATTTTTCTTACCAAATGCCCCGTTGTGTTCATCGTTTGAACATAAATTGATCACCTTATAGAGAAATTTAGACAAAATTAATGTACAGGTAATATTTGGATGAGACAGCAAATAGAGAAAAACCTCACCTGTTACTTGTGGACTGAAAAAAAACAAAACATTTCATAGCCTGCAAGATGATAAAATAATGTTTATTTCCATTCTTTTCAAAGGAATACGTTAATTAGATGCCATCAATCAAACAGGTGAACATAGGTTACCCTAATTTTCCTGTTAGGAGACCTATTTCAGGTTACCATAGCAGATTTTAGGTAACCCTATATAGGTTTTCATAGAAAATATTACAGCACAGGCCTGTATGAAGGATCATAGCTAAAATTGAGGCTAAAAGGTTTCTGCATATATTGAAGCCCATAAGGCTTAATAATTAAATGCGTTTCCTGTAATGGCCCATAAAAAAATCAAGGTAGGTTGGGAAAAAAAAAGTTATCACCTTATTAAACTGGTAGGGAAAAATGACCCATCTCAGGTGATCGGTAAGAACAATTTCCACCCCGTTAAAAATATTCATCCTAGGGAATTTTCATGCAGTACAAATTGATCCTCATTTAGAAACCATGCTCTCGATCTCCACTGCGATTACCCCAGTTCGAGCTCTTGGATTCTGACCATAAGGACAGAAGGGGAAAGAAGTCGGAACCCTACTGTTCTTGAGGTCAAGTTGTGAAATGTTTGGTCACAGAGCCCTAAAACATCAGTGTATTCTGCATGAATTCAAGCTCCCTTATTTCTGTTTTACCAGGTCACCAGACATCTGCGGAGTCCTGGGGAACCGGGCGAGCTGTGGCTCGTATCCCACGTGTGCGTGGTGGCGGTACCCACAGGTCTGGTCAGGGTGCGTTCGGTAACATGTGCCGCGGGGGCAGAATGTTTGCACCTACCAAAACCTGGCGTCGCTGGCACAGGAGGATCAACATCAATCAACGTAGATATGCTATGTGCTCGGCCATCGCTGCCACGGGAATTCCAGCTCTCGTCATGTCCAAGGGTAAGATCTGGGCTTCTGCGAGGTGAATATCATTTTCTCGAGACATGGCGAATGACGTCCTTCTGCAAGCTGCTTCTAATAATTCAATCAAAGGAAGTGGAATTTCCCACCATAAAATCTGAGAGTGATCAAATTTATTACAGGAAGTTGACAAAATGGTTCAAAATTATGCATATAATCCTTTATTTCAGTGATTTTAGAGGGTGATCAAATTTATTAGATCAGATTGAATTTGGATAGGGGGAATGAATTATTAGAGGGATTACTTAAAGCTCTACTTCACTCCTGGTCACACTTAACAACCATATTTTGATAAGAAGAGTGTCGCTTCCATGTGAACTACTTGGATGGTGTGGAGTACATGTACCAAGTTGTCTCTTGCTTCGTGTCTCTCCCATTGAACCCAAAAAACCAACCCCCATTACCAGCTTGGACCAGATTTACACTTGGCGGCATCACTCAAGCCAGATGAAATTGATTCTGGAAGTTGAAAGTGCGTATTGTGAGGCGGCATCTGAATATACCCTATTTCTTCTGATTACTCAGATGGTAAAACTTAACTTCAGGCATCTGCGGAGAGAAATTCTACCAACTTTCTACAAATTTCTCCAGCAATCTTTTCATTTCTTGTGATAAATAACATATCCATGCCACAGTATTCAGCGTCAGTTGACAAATGTGTTTTATTTTTTTTTCGGCTTCCAGGTCTAGAACTGCTGTTTGAAAAATTCGAAAAAGTAGGGTAAGCTGGGAGATACTGATGGACTTCTGAAGGGCGAACGTTATTCATTAAAGTGAATGATAGGAATAGTTTAATATTTGGGAATGTTGTTGCACTCGAATTTTTGATGTCCAAAAATTTGTGTTGGTTTGTTTTGTGATGATACGCGGGTGGTTGGGTGGGTTCTGCTGAGAAGCAACAGGAACTTGATAATGTGATGTCTAGCACTGTAATATCACTTGCCTTTGTTGCACCATGTAAGCGTCCCATCTGTGTCCTGTTTGCTGATGGGGTGGATGGAGGGTGTTTAGTTCCATGCTGCTTCAAAGATTTCTTTTTTGAAGTAGCAGGAACACAACTTGGCTGGGTGGTGCTTAGTTGGTTCATCGTGATATAGCTGAAATATTGTCGAAAGCGATGTTAAATTCTATTCACTCAGTCACTTGTGATGATACTAGAGAATGATGAGCTGCTTCATTGGTCCGTGTTTATGACAGACGAATGAATTCATGAAGCTTCTGACTCCTTAACCAAATGATTATCTGTTACCCCATCTTCACGTATGAAGGGCTACCTGAATTTCAGAGTATGGTAATTCCCCTAATAATTTGATCACCAGAAGTGCAACACAAATGGCATATATCCTACAATATTCTTCATGGCACCAGCTACAAAGTGTCAAATTTTGTCATTATATGGTTTTTCTTCAATTCGAATGAAGAATCGGAATGTTACTTTTTCTCTGTGTTTGAATAACAGAGTTGAAAAGTGAACTTCCTGTGATTGAATTATTAGGGGAATTACCGTAGTTGGCAGTGTTAAGATTACAAAGACTCCTATTACTACTTCATGGCTGATTGAATTACAGGAATGAAAAACTATTGAAAAATCTCGTAGAATGTTCCTTGGCTGAATGTTACAGTGTTAGGGAATATTGCTGGATTTGATCAGCATAAATATAATGTTTGAGAGACATTGCTGAGCTGGAAACAATATGATGTTGAGGAATATTCCTTGGGTTTTGGAGTTTGCTATATTGCAGACCATATCCATATCCCGAGGGGGCCTCCACTGTAGTATACGCTGTGCAGATTAAAATTGTCTTCCCTTTGCGCCATGCCTGCTGCTCTGTCCAATCACCATGAAACCCGCTAGGTGGTGAACTCTGAACCTTGAATAATAACCAATCACAATTAGAGAACATGCCACAGGGCTTCGTGTTTAGAATTAAGTACGCGAGCTAAAAATAGCCCATGTCAAAATATTTAGGAAAGGGTATTTGGAAGTCAGGCGAGTGGTTGCAATATAATACAATATAAAATATGACAGTTTACGTGAATTTACGCAAGTGTTTGCGTGCAGGTGAGCTAAACACGAAGCCCTGATTCCGGGGAGTGAGTTTGCAGGAATATAGGGATTATATCTGTGTTAAGAAGTCGATGCAGGCGATAGAACTTTTGCA
>JAVTVY010020724.1:0-76612 GCA_036873755.1 Hanleya hanleyi
AAACTGAACTGTTCATTTGTCGGTGAAAATATGGATACAGTGGACTATCTAAATTCATGTCGTTGGTGGAATTTGATCAACTTTTCACAGAAGGTTTGGTAGGTAATTAACAGATTAATTACCTAGGTATCTCAGTTAACTGTCATATGTTATATGTTGATGTAATTTGGTACTGGTATTATCACATGCATTATTTGTCAAATGTCTGGGTAATATCGTAATAATGGCGGAGACAGCTCTTAACAAATTGTCTGCTGAGCTCGAGCAGCTAAGAATCAAAATGAAGGAGGAGGATGAGGTTATTCGATCTCAGCAGGAGAAGGCAAACGAGATGGCTCAAACGTATGAGTGCAAGCAATTTGTTGTTCTTCCAAGTAAAAAGTTGGATAAATTCAGAGACCGTCCTCGTAAATCAGGTGATTTGTCTATACGCGAGTGGGTCGCAGATGTGCGCAGTCACTTAGATGCGCATAGGTTGAGTTCGGATCGATCAGCCGCATTGATCCTGGAACATTTGGGTGGTCCAGCAAAACAGGAGATACTTGGTCGCGGTGAGTCTGTTAGGGGAGATCCAGAAGAGATTTTTCGTGTTCTCTTTCGCGTCTTTGGCGATGGTGATGATTTACCGACACTGCAACAGAAATTCTACTCGTATGTTCAGGGAGAGGATGACTTAGTTTCCTGTTCTCTTGGTCTGGTAGATTTGTATGACCGGATTGTTGAACTTGATGTATCATTCCGACCTTGTCGTGAAGGAGCCCTGAAAGGAAGATTTGCGGAGTCTGTGAAAGACGAAAGCTTACGACGTGAGCTTCGTCGATTGAATGTTGAATTTCCAGATTTGAAATTCTTTGAGCTACGCGATCGAGCAATTCGCTGGCTAGGGGCATCCGCCAAGGCACAGAAGACAAAAGTGGCTGCAGCCCAAGAGACCATGACTGAATACGGTAAAGAGTCTTACATCACACGTCAAGAAGATATAATTTCCAGGCAACAAAAGCAAATAGATCAGCTGATGTCAACAGTAGGGAAGACGACTACAGAAGGAAATTCTTCCACATATCACAGGAACCAGCGTAAAGAGCGACGTTGTTGGACGTGTGGTTCATTGGATCATATTCAGAGGGATTGCTTGAAGGAAAGCAAGAAATCTGGAAAAGGTGTTAATCAAGACCATTTAAACTAGAGAAACCTGCGGTGGAGAGCCACACCGTAGGTTACCAGTTGGATGATGGCTCACTCATAAAGAGAGCAATCGGAACCTGTCCGGAGGCTGCTGTTGAGTTACAAGGGGTGGAAGTGCAGTGTCTGTTGGACACGGGTGCACAAGTGTCTACCGTGACCGAATCCTTTTATAGGAGTAATCTACAAGGCAAGTGTGACTTGGTGGATGTGGGTCGGCTGATACGTATCTCTGCAGCGAACGGCAAGGATATACCGTTTGTAGGCTATCTGGAACTGGACTTAGTTGTATTTGGTCATGAGTTCAAGAACATGGGTTTTTTGGTGGCAAAGGATCCTGAGGATACCGCTATGAAACAACGGAAAGACAAGTTCCTGGAGTATTGGGATCAAATGTGTTTCGTGACATGTGCAAAAACTTATCAGGTGAAAGTCTTCCAGATGGCAAGTGGAAGACTATTCTTGCATTGTATGGCGAAACTAGAGCTACAGAGACTGTAAATATTAAGAGTTGTAGAGTCAGAGCAGCTGGGAAGAAACCAGTACTAGTCCCTGCTTAGTCGTTACAAGTAGTTGAAGGAACTGTGAGACCCTCGGGTACAGAAACGTACACTGCTATCGTAGAGGAAATTGGTGTCGCTACTCCGACTCTACAGACTGGTCTTAAACTGGGACCATCACTGGTAACCGTGGACCGATCAGGTCGTGTACCTGTACAGGTTGCTAATTTCACAGACGAGGATATATATATCAGTCCTAGGACACCTATTGGCATACTCTGGCCCGCTCATCCTGAGCCACTGGTTGACATTGTGTTTACAGAAGCAAATGAGGCAATCATCGTTGAGAACTCTGCTGAGAATATTTCTAATAAGGAGATAGGGCAGAAGTTGTTGTCCAAGATGGATGTTGGTGAAGGCCTTGATGGAGACCAGAGAGATCAGCTGAAGAATCTTCTCGCCGAATATGCGGATGTTTTTAATGTTGCGGAGGACGATATAGGCTTTTGTGATGCTGTCGAGCACAGAATTATTACCGAGGATGACGTACCAGTTAGGGCACCCCATCGTCGAGTACCACCTCATCAGTGGAACGAGGTTCGAGACTATCTCCGTTCAGCACTGGATACAGGTGTTATTAGAGAATCCTCTAGCCCTTACTGTTCACCAGTCGTTCTTGTTCGTAAGAAGGACGGAAAGATACGTCTGTGCTGTGATTATCGCTCCTTGAATGCTAAAACTAAGAAGGACTCCTACCCATTACCACGTATTGAGGAAACATTTGATGTTCTTTCTGGGGCCAACTACTTCTGTAGTTTAGATTTGGCACATGGGTTTAACCAAGTTCCCGTCCGAGAGCAGGACATAGAGAAAACAGCCTTCCGTGTAGGAACTGGGGGACTGTACGAGTATACAAGAATGCCATTTGGATTGACTGAGGCCCCGAGTACATTTATGAGGCTCATGGACAAGATCTTTGGAGACCAAAATTTCCAAACCCTTCTAATATACCTTGACGACATCCTAGTATTTGGTAGGACATTCCAGGAGACCCTCAATCGCCTTGAGATGGTATTGGACCCAGCTAGCCACCCAGACCTTGCCCAGATCTTGTCCAGCCCTGGCATGATATGTAAGCAGATCTGGTCCAGTTCGGGCAATCAAGATCTGGCCCAGACCTGAAATGGTTAGATCCAGATGCAACCAGATCTGGCCCAGACACGGGGTGCTAATCTGGGCTGATCTGGTTCAGATCTGGCATAAGCGACTGGCATGCTGATCTGGGCTGATCTGTTTCAGATCTGGCATAAGCGATCTGAGCTGATCTGGTTCAGATCTGGCATAAGCGACTGGCATGCTGATCTTGGCTGATCTGTTTCCGATCTGGCATAAGCGATCTGGGCTGGTCTGGTTCAGATCTGGCATAAGCATGTGCGAAGGGTGGGGGGTTGTACACTGGCAGACCAGGAACAATCTGTCATCAGATCATCCTATCAATACCAGGTACCATTGCTCACAGTAACCACCTGCAGATGATAAGTGTAGCAGCCACAGACATTTTACCATGAAAAACAGCACCCAGTACAGTATAGGAAATGATGATGGCACATATAAAAGCAAAAATCATTTCAATGTCAAAATAAAGCTATGGTTTATTTAATCATGAAACAGTTCTATGTAAAAAAATAAATGCAAGTCATGAAAGCAACACATACATTTCAATACTGTAAACAACTTTATATTCGCGATTTTCACAAATTATGTGTCGATCGTGAAAATAAAAGGCGTGAAAATTTCACCTCACCTCTAATGCATTTTCTATTAGAATTTCAGGCGAAACGCTGAATTAAATGGTTGTGAAATCCAAAAAAAGGACCAAATCGCAGCAATTTAGGGCCGCAAAAATAAAGGGGTTTACAGTATTATACTGACCGACGTTCAAATTATGAAAATAATGTACGGTTTTGTACGAAAATACATGCAACAACATAATGCATCTGCTCCTCTGAGCCAGACATTCATCGCATAAGAAAACATTCCAAACCATGCTCACAATGTACCACCATAGCCAAATCATGTTTTCAACCAATAAAAGATAGTGCCACGGCACTGTAGCTCATCTGTTTGTAACTGGAGAAAGTAGCTGTGGGAAATTTTTACTAAAGAACTGCAATAGACGAGTTTCTAAGTTTTGTTGTTCCCCCTGAACACTAAATGATCCATGCAGTTATTTCCTGAGATTTCATGATAAAGTTTCATGGGAAATTCAAGATGCGGCCATATTGGATTTTCGAATCGGACAAGAAAAGGTATCTTGCTCAACTTGACCCCAAGGAGAACCTGTGTATCAAATTTGAGAAAGATCAATGCAGTAGTTCCTGAGAACTCGCGATAACAAAGTTTCATGGGGAAATCCAAGATGGCCACCTGGTGGCCATATTGGATTTTTGAATCAGAGCAGAAAAGATATCTTGCACAACTAGACCCGAACGGGAACCTGTGTACCAAATTTGAGAAAGATCCATGCAGTAGGTCCTGAGAAACGAAATAACAATGTTTCATGGGAAATCCAAGATGGCCACCTGATGGCCATATTGGATTTTTCAATCAGAACACAAATAGTATCTTGCACAGCTAGATCCCATGGGCAACCTCTGTACCAAATTTGAGAAAGATCCATGAAGTAATTCCTGAGAAATCATGATAATGTTTCATCTGGAAATCCAAGATGGCCGCCTGGTGGCCATATTGGATTTTTCAATCAGACCACAAAAGTATCTTGCACAACTAGACCCCAACGGGAACCTGTGTATCAAATTTGATAACGATCCATGCAGTACTTGGAACCTGATAAATCACGAAGTTTCATAGGGAAATCCAAGATGGCCGTCTGGTGGCCATATTGGATGTTCGAATCAGAGCAGAAAAGGTATCTTGCACAGCTAGACCCCAAGGGCAACCTCTGTACCAACTTTGAGAAAGATCCATGCAGTAGTTCCTGAGAAATCACGATAACAATGTTTCATCTCGGAATCCAAGATGGCCGCCTGGTGGCCATAATGAATTTTTCAATCAGACCACAAATTGTATCTTGCACAACTAGACCCCAAGGGGAACCTCTGTACCAAATTTGAGAAAGATCCATGCAGTAGTTCCTGAGAAATCGCAATAATTAAGCCGCCTGGTGGCCATATTGGATTTCTGAATCAGACCACAAAAATATCTTGCACAACTAGAATTCCGAAGGGGAACCCGTGTATCAAATTTGAGAAAGATCCATGCAGTACTTCGTGATAAATCACAATAACGAAGTTTCATAGGGAAATCCAAGATGGCTGCCTGATGGCCATATTGGATGTTCGATTCAGAGCAGAAAAGGTATCTTGCACAACTAGAACCCAAGGGGAAACTGTGTACCAAATTTGAGGAAGATCCACGCAGTAGTTCCTGAGAAATCGCAATAACAATGTTTCATGGGGAAATCCAAGATGGCCGCCTGGTGGCCATATTGGATCTGGCCATCTTGGATCTGTGAGTCAGACCACAAAAGGTATCTTGCACAACTAGACCCCAAGGAGAACCTGTGTACCAAATTTGAGGAAGATCGATGCTGTAGTTCCTGCAGAAATCGTGATAACAATGTTTCATCGGGAAATCCAAGATGGAGGCCTGGTGGCCATATTAGATTTTTGAATCAGACCACAAAAGGTATCTTGCACAACTAGACCCCAAGAGGAACCTGTGTACCAAATTGAGAAAGATCCATGCAGTAGTTACCGAAAAATAATGACAAAATTTTACTGGCAAATTCAAGATGGCCGCCATGGCAGCCATATTTAAAATCATATCGACACGGCATGAACAAATTCTGGTGTACTCATTGGGGGGAACATGCATGCCAAGTTTCAGCTTAATCGGCCAAGCGGTTTCAGAGAAGATGTTTATGCACGACGCACGACGGACAGTCAGGCCATGACATAAGCCCATCAGGCCTTCGGCCCAGAGGAGCTAAAAATGATTGCGCTCGGAATCAAACACCAAATCAGAAGTGGCTGTCTCTGAATCATGGGTTCATTCTGGCCACAGAATGGCATTGAGGGCCAGTTACAGTAAGTGTTCAGTTTAAGAAAATATATTCCCAGAGATCCCATGTGAAGCTTGATAATGGTTGAAGCTAGTAATGCAATTACGCATGTATGTTGATGGCACAAATGCATACAATTAACAGACATGGCAGAGATGAAAGATTCTAAAAATTCAGGAGTATGATTTCCCGATTGTCATCACATCCAGCATAATTATTTACGGCGTATTTTGTACGGCCATCACGGACTTAGGAGCCGCCACAGGTTTTCCAAGAGAATTGGATGGCAAAGAAAAGTGTCAATCCCACGTTTGGGTTGAATTTTTTCAGCTATATCACGACGGAAGGGAAGGGAGGGGAAGGGGAACCTACTTGTAACAGAGCAAATCTAATGCTGCCATTTTATAGTGCTTTCCCACTGAAATATCATGCCATAGGCAGACATGACACCCCACTCAGTCACATTATACTGACACCGAGCGAACCAGTCCTTGTTCTATCCTCTTAATGCTGAGCGTAAGCAAGGAAGCAACAAGTTCCATTTTTCAAGTCTTAGGTATGACCCGGCCGGGGATCGAACCCAGAACCTACCGCTTACGAGGCCGACGCTCTAACCATTAGACCACCGCAGTGCGGTGGGTTGAAAATTAGCAAATGCTATACACCACTGGTCAATACATAGGTTTGATCTGAGGTCAATATGTTGATATCTGTACCTCATTCATGCTTGATCGCGAAGAGCGTAAGAGTTGACAGGCAGTACAACGACCGCTCATTTCACAAAGCCAATGCAATTTATGCTTAGCATAAGGGACTTTAAAATGGTTCTTGCTTCTTTGTGTCCGTGGATGTCCGTCCATGTCTGTTCGAAGCGATAACTTCCTAGCGCTTTGTTGGATTCTTTCGAAATTCGGAATATGCATTCCTTGCGGCAAGACGCCAGTCCGTATTGCATTTCAGCAACATCTGCCTGAAGGTGGCGCCACTAGTTCTTGCTTCTTTGCGTATGTGGATGTCCGTGGATATCCGTCCATGTCTGTTCGAAGCGATAACTTTCTAACGCTTAGTTGGATTCTTCCGAAATTCGGCATACGCATTCCTTGCGACAAGACACCAGTCCGTATTGCATTTCAGCAACATCTGCTTGAAGGTGGCGCCACTAGTTCTTGCTTCTTCGTATCCGTGAATGTCCGTGTACGTCTGTTCGAAGTGATAACTTGCTAACGCTTTGTTGGATTCTTCCGAAATTCGGAATATGCATACCTTGCGACAAGATGCCAGTCTGTATTACATCTCAGCAACATCTGCCTGAAGGTGGCGCCACTGGTTGTTACTTCTTTGTGTCCTTGGATGTTCGTGTACGTCCGTGCATGTCTGTTCGAAGCGATAACTTCCTAACGCTTTGTTGGATTCTTCCGAAATTCAGCATTCGCATTCCTCGCGACAAGAGGCCAGTCCGTATTGCATTTCAACAACATCTACCTGAAGGTGGCGCCACTAGTTCTTGCTTCTTTGCATCCGTGGATGTCCGAGTACGTCTGTGCATGTCTGTTCGAAGTGATAACTTCCTAAAGTTTTGTTGCATTCTTCCAAAATTAGAATAAGCATTCCTTGTGACAAGACGCCAGTCCGTATTACATTTCAGCAACATCTGCCTGAAGGTAGCGCCACTGGTTCTTGCTTCTTTGAGTCCGTGGATGTTCGTGTATGTCCGTGCATGTCTGTTCGAAGCGATAACTTCCTAACGCTTTGTTGGATTCTTCCGAAATTCAGCATTCGCATTCCTTGCGACAAGAGGCCAGTCCGTATTGCATTTCAGCAACATCGGCCTGAAGGTGGCGCCACTGGGTCAAAATAGATTTTTTTTCCGTGTACATCTGTTCGAAGCGATAACTTCCTAAAGTTTTGTTGGATTCTTCCAAAATTAGAATACGCACTCCTTGTGACAAGACGCCAGTCCGTATTACATTTCAGCAACATCTGCCTGAAGGTAGCGCCACTGGTTCTTGCTTCTTTGAGTCCGTGGATGTTCGTGTATGTCCGTGCATGTCTGTTCGAAGCGATAACTTCCTAACGCTTTGTTGGATTATTCCGAAATTCAGCATTCGCATTCCTTGCGACAAGGGGCCAGTCCGTATTGCATTTCAGCAACATCGGCCTGAAGGTGGCGCCACTGGGTCATTTTTTCCGTGTACATCTGTTCGAAGCGATAACTTCCTAATGCTGTGTTGGATTATTCCGAAATTCGGAATACGCATTCCTTGCAACAGGACGCCAGTCCGTATTGCATTTCAGCAACATCTGCCTGAAGGTGGCACCACTGAGTTTCTCTTCTTCTTGTCCGTTCCAGTCAAAATGGGCCTTCAATTTTGCTATATGAAATCATTCTATTCCACATCACATGATTTACCCTAAAGCTTTTGCATGAACCATATTTTATTTCAGAAGTATAATGTGAAATAACTGGCGGGGATTCCCCGCAGTACTGAATCCCTGATTTTTGAATTTCGTGTCATCTTAAACGAAGGACAACATTTCCTTCAATTTTGCTAACAAATAATTGTATTGCACATCATATGATTTACCCGGAAGCTTCTGCACGAATCATTTGTGTCCACACATGTATATTACTATATTAATTACAACTGTGTTCCTAAT
This sequence comes from Hanleya hanleyi, assembly GCA_036873755.1. Classification (NCBI taxonomy): domain Eukaryota; kingdom Metazoa; phylum Mollusca; class Polyplacophora; order Lepidopleurida; family Hanleyidae; genus Hanleya; species Hanleya hanleyi. Next base: position 8,425 of record JAVTVY010020724.1, read on the forward strand.
GTTTGGGTGCACACTGTGCATATGATCAATTTCCTGAATTGAACTGAATTCAACCTTGCCGGTCTTCAGACTGACAGATGATGGCATGCAGTTGTCAGTGCAGTTGTTCATGTACAGGGAGCTTTCTATGAATGAGTTGCAACCCCAAAAGGCTTAAAATTTATCAGGCACAGACCCATGTTTTTACCCCTCGCCCAATTTTGGCCATGGGGTATTGTCATCATCTTGTACGTCCGTCTGTCCGTACGTCCGTTCGTGAGCGAGATAGCCGGAAAACTGTTCGGTATGCTTACTTACCTAGTCAAGGACCAGAAGCCTATAGAATTGGGACCTGATTGGGTGGGAACCTTAGCAGCCATCTTTAATTTCATGCAAAATGGATAATGATCCATATCTCGGAAACCATTCAACTGTTCAATACGAAATTTGATATACATCATCGATACATCAAGCAACTTTCAACGAATTACCAAACAGGCTTTTCTGATTAGCTGGGAACCCTGGAGGCCATCTTTAATTCATGCGAAATCGATAATGATAGCCTACATATCTCGGTTACCATTCAATTGTTTTATATGAAGGTTGGTATATATCATCGATACATCCAGATACTTTGAATCGGGACCTGATTGACTGAAAACCTTGGTGGCCATCTTTAATTTAGGCAAAATCATTAATGATCTCTATATCTGATTCCGTTGGGAGTGCTCAGTGTAAAATTTGGTATACATCATTGATGCATCAAGAGACTTACGATGAATGACAGATCTGGTTTCTCTGATTGGGCGGAAATCTTGGCGGCCATCTTTAATTTATTCAAAATCTTTAATGATGTTTATCTCTGACACCATTCAAATGTTCTATACGAAACTTGATTTACAGCATCGATGTATGAAGAGACTTGCATTAATGAATAACCACATTGGTTCCTCTGAGTGACGGGAAGGATGGGCAACCATCTTTAATTTATGTAAAATCATTAATGATCTCTATCTCTGACACTGTTCAAATGCTCAATGTAAAATTTGGTATACATTATCGATGCATCATCTCGGTTACTTCTACACGATGTGCCTAGGATAAAGTACTATACTATACACAATTTTTTGTAATTCAGCATCGCAGAAAACCATCGATTGCGTTTTCATGGTAAAAAGGTTAGGAAAGAACTAAAAATACACTTCAATGCAGAGTGATTTTGATTGACGCCAGAAATCGCTCAGAACGCTTCTTCGGCGATCTAGAACCCAGGAGCATCTGAGGCCTGGGCGGCCCCTGGATCCTCACCTAAAGTGCAATGATAGTGGCCGTACCACTTTGAATTTGCTTCCGACGCCCCCTGTATTAACAGACAGTGTCAACGTACTGTCCCCCGTTGTTCCAGCTGTCTCCCGTTCAGTGATTGGTTATTCGACCCCGCCATTTTAAACTAATACGAGCATTTTCATTGGATCACTATTACATAAGACCCACCCCAATCTTCATACACAACCACGCGACTGTCTCAGTTGACTGATGACATAGCGCGGCCTCGTTTTTGATTTCAAAATCTGCCGTCTAACTGGGAAAATGCTGTTGTTGCTGCATCAGCCGATCATTGGCCCCCTGTAGAAGATACTATAGGCTAATACATGTAGGCTACCATGCCATGAGATGATGCTTGGGCCTTCAGCTTCTCGTCAAATTTGGTTTGCAGATAATGCCTTGAGATGTCACTTGGGGATGCTTCTCGGTGCTTCACTGCATGGAAACTATATCACAGAAGCAATCAACTTTCAGTCAATCGTTCTGAGTTGATCTTAAAACTTGGGAAGGCAGAAAGACCCTTCCACATCCAACGCCTATGAAGCAGCAGTTGCCTCCCTCATGTATATCCCCTGAGACCAACAATGCTAAAAAATATTGCTGCCATTTCGGCGGGGGACCTAGCATCCTCTGGCTGCTTGTTGAATTGAAGCTTGAAAATCAGCACACAGCTCATGATGGAATGGACGTCAGAACTAGACTGAGTTGTGCTACGACTCAGTTGTACCAGCACTCAGTTGTAATTGTCACGTTTCTATCTGATCCTCATGGAAAACTTCGGTGGTTCCTTATAAAATCCGAACAAATACTCGTTAAGGTAGTGACCGATCACATGTAGCGACTAAAAATATTTCAGCAGTATACATAATCAAGTCTCTTGATATGACAATACATTTTAACACAAGTTCCCTGAGAGTCAACACAAAATTTCATCCACAGTTTTCTTGAGTAGAAATTCCACAGACCACTCGATTGTGAACACAATTTTCAGCAAACTATGGCAGCAGTTTTGAGAGTATTCAGATTCATAAAAAATGATAATCAGTCGGGTAGTTTAAACAAGTTCCCGATTATCAACACATCGTATCTACCATATAACTGCAGCAGTTTTGACAGAATAAAAATCGTCGTTAATACATGACTTTTCTAGTCGATATGTTGATATGACTATACTAAGTTCCCCCGAGTCAACACAAAAATTTCATCCTGAGTTTTCTTGAGAGTAGATAACTCGATTTTGAACACAATTTTCAGCAAGTTATGGTAGCAGTTTTGATATTCATAAACAAATTACTACCAGTCGGGTAATTTAAACAAGTTCCCAATTATCAACGCATCCACCATATTACTGCAGCAGTTTTGACAATAAAATTTGTCGTTGATATACGACTATACTATACACAAGTTGATATGACTATACACAAGTTTTGAGGGTAGAAATTCCACAGATTACTCGACTGTGAACACAATTGTGGCAGCAGTTTGACAGTATTGAGATTCTACCGGCGACTGGATAATCAGCACTATGCGCTAATTGTCAACACAAGTCCCAATATAAAACACCAACAATTAATATCGATTTCCAGCACATGAAAAGAGCAGTTTCGACGGAATCAGGATTCTTGATATTACAGTCAATCTGAAAGTAAATGAGCCATACTCGTTGATCCTTGGGACAGACGGGGATGAAACAAACCTGATAAAACTGCTTAAAGTTGTCAGTTGCGACAAAGGTAGGTTGCAGTTAAAATGGTTCATACATAATAATTGTCATCGCTATGCAAGATGGGGGTTTGCAAGTACATTTAATTTTGACAGTTCCAACCCTGATTGTCACCACAAACTTTGAGTCGCCGTTTCAGACAGAAGTATATAAATTCCAAAACCTGTAGAATGTGTCCTGTATGCATCCTGCGTAAATTTATTCGACTTCATCAACTTCAGCATCTGATCCAATATTAACGTTAACTCCAGCAGTGGCCGTGGTGACAGAATCTGCCTGGGCGACGGGAAGATCTGCCTGTGCGACGGGATGATCAGCCGGGGCGACCTGACCAGCCAGGACAACAGGATCTGCCGGGAGAACGGGATCGGTAGGGGGGGACAGCATTTCCTTTCTCTCGCACCTTGCGGCCACCATTCCTATCTTTGGCGCCATCAAACCAATTTGTTAATGTATCGCGGAAATCCCTTCTATTTAAATTCGGGAAGTTCTTTTTAACTGCACCTAGACATACAAAGACGAAAACATTATTTTAGCATTTATCAATAACTTCCTCAGAATTCGCTCTGCATTTGGTTTATTCCTCCTCCAAGGTGGGTTGAGTGGCCAGGTGCCAAATTACATCACATGACACCTCTTTCATCAGCCAGGGAGAGGAGTCCATCGCAATTCTACCGACCAGTCACTTGATAAAGTGGCCCCATGAGATAGCGAGACGCGCGTGCGCATATCAGTGCGTGCCGCTGCGTTTTATCAGGCAGACGTGTTGAGTGTCCGATCATTTTTATTTAGACTTTTTCTGATCGGAAAAATTTACTTGGGGGGAAAAATTGTACTACTAGTACTAGTGATCCTGCGGCGATCACAACTGTATACAATTTTCACAACCCGCTGAGTTGTGATTTAAAGCTTTGAGAGGGTTTTTCTGTGCATTGATTGGAGCAAGAAAATCTTTTATGCATTTCCACCCTTTTGTCTTTTAGGCAAATGTGGGCAGAAAATTTCTTAAGACCAGGCAACTGGTGTCATAGTAGCTCACACAGGTTTGGTTTACTCAACTGCTTGATCTTCTCTTTGACAGGCCAAGGGAGATAGTCCGATCCAAAACGAGTGTTTGCCTCCCTTGGAACAAGGAGGCCCATCCAGAGATTCGAGCCTTCAGACTGGTAGTGTTTCCAGTGTCAGGCAATTATGGGAAGAAAGTGGCATTTCGACAGAGGCTGCAGACATTTTGTGGAATTCCTGGAAACTTAGCACACGGAAGCAATACCAGACATACTGGGTTCAGATGGTTCAGTTTTTGTAATTGCAAACAAATTAATTCGTTTCGAGCCCCTGTAGAACAGGTGTCGGAATTTTTACGTTCATTATACGCTCAAGGTTTGGGCTACAGTGCTCTCAACACTGCACAGAGTGCATTATCAGTTATTATTGTTGATGGCAAAGGGATTGGAGAACATCCTTTAGTTATTCGGTTTTTAAAAGGTGTTTTTCTGTTGAAACCAATCAAACCTAAATATGAACAGATATGGGATGTTAAAATAGTGCTGGACATTTTCAGGAAGTTATCGCCAGTTAAATCATTACCACTGAAGAAACTGTCTGTAAAACTTGTATTACTTTTGTCACTTGTCACAGCTCAGAGAGGACAGACACTTTATTTTCTTGACATTGAAGATTATGATTATTTCTAAGTCCTGCTCCAGAGTGACATTCCTGTTAAAAAACCATATGTTAAACAATCACGGCCCGGAAAATTTTTCCGGGGTTGAAGTGAAGGCATATGCACCTGATAGACGACTTTGTGCCATTACTAGAACAGCCACTATCAGAGGGTCAGAAACCAAACTCTTTATCAGTTACGTCCAGCCACACCATAGAATTTCACGTGACACAATCAGTCGATGGATCAAGCTTGGGCTTCAGTGGTCAGGCATTAGTGAACAGTATGTTGCTCATAGTACAAGAGCAGCAGCAATGACGGCTGCATATATATGAAAAGTACCAGTCGATGAGATACTGTTGAAGGCCAGCTGGTCTTCGGAACAAACATTTGCCCGACAAGCCTCTCTACTCGAATATTATCTCGTTGAAAAATGGGGGGGGGGGGGGCGAGATTATAGCAACCATTAGGGTTGGGCCAAGACTGTACCGTATGACATAGTTTATTGAAGCTTCTTTGTATGACATGGTTATTGACACATGTACCAGTAATATTCAGTTACACAATATAGATCTTGAATTGACTTAATGGCCTTGGTTTTCTTTGTACAGTCGTAGTTTGAACTATGCCTAAGCAGATTTTAGCGTTGATATCTCATTGGGCCACTTTATCGCGTGTCTGGTCGGTAGAATTTAAAAATTAAACGAGACTTATCTGGTAAGTTGAAGTTTGATTGTAATTCTGATGACCAGTCATTAGTGATAAAGGGGTCACATGCCCTCTCAGTTTACCCTCCCTAAACAATCTAATGTATTATCAAAATCTGCTTGGCATCTGTTGAAGCCTGATATGCGCACGCGCGTCTCGCTATCTCATGTGACCCCTTTATCACTAAATGACTGGTCGGCAGAATTACAATCAAACTTCAACTTACTAAATAAGTCTCGTTTAATTTTTAAATTTTCTGTCTATTTCGATGGGTATTTTGCTTGATAGCATAATTAGGCACCAGGCAAAAGGAGTCTTGCCACATCTCATTCAAAAGAGGAAAAAGCAATCTAAACTTTTTAAGTAAACTTGCTCAGGGTTGCAACTGGCCGACTGCAAATCAAACCAAGGACTTTTCGTTCACGAGGTCAGCATCTTCTGGCTAAAAGTATGATGTTTCATAATTACCAAAAATGACATTGTACAGCCTAAGCTTCTCAAAGGCCTTCTTGCTAAACTTTCCCTTGCCGCTTAGGTTGAATCTCAGCGCAAGTTCCTTCGAGATAACTTCTTCCAACATTTTCCTTGTCTCTTCGTTGGCAGACCTTCCAGCAAACGCCAATCAGAAGCGAGTATTCCGTCACATGGGGTCATTGTGGTGGGGTGGTGGATGGTGGGTTTAAGATGGCGGTTGTGGTGGGGTGGTGGATGGTGGGTTTAAGATGGCGGATTGTAGAAAAACGTATAAAAGGAGGCGATTTTTAGGGATGGGGTGTATTCATTGCACTACCCTGCGGAGCACTCTGACTGACCTGACCTGACCAGCCTGCCTGCCTGCCTGCCTGCCTGCCTGCCTGTCTGCTTCACCTCTAGCCAGCCAGCCAGCCTGCTTGCCTGTTTGTATGAGCTGTGGAGAACCTTTTACTTTTTTAATTTTACGAGTGCAAATTCAGGAGACTTTTACACCGTAGCAGTTACTCACCAGCCTGAGTCCAAAGTCATGGAGTCATCCCAGCAAGTGAAGCTTCGAAAGTACCGTGTTCGCCTCATTGATGAAATGCAGCATGTGGTCGAATTATGTGATCTGCTTATGGAGGAAAACATACTCCTGAAACACGGTATCATGGTATCATGGCTGAGAAAACCACTTCAGCACAAAACAGAGCCCTCATCGATGGTCTAGTGCGCCGTGGCCCCTATGCATTTCTAGCCTTCGTGGAGGCGCTGAAGAAGACGGGAAATGAAGAACTAGCAGATCTACTTCAAGCCGACGTTATACAAGATGATGATATCTTAGTCATGGATACCACCGAAGAGCGTACAGCTAGCAAACGTACGCACCCAGCGTCTGGTGCACTGGCCAAACGCGCTGGACGATCCAAACGGCCCCGACTAACACCTTTAGAAATACCTGAGTCAGCCCAGCAAGTGCCTGTGAAACAAGAAGAAGAAGAAGAAAAGGTGCAACTTCCTATGTCTGTGCAGGATATCAATAACATTATCCAACAGGCCTACCAGGCAGCCCACACGGACATTTGGGAGCTCTCAGCCTATTTAACTGTGAGTGTCAAAGACGAAGAAGTGCATTTTAACGCACCGGGCTTTAACGACAGACCCGCTAGGCATATTGCCTTGACCTTGGACACCTGGCATAAACTGGAGACCCTTGATTACGCCATCGATGGAGTTATTCGCGACGGGGGGATTGACGAAGCGAAATTTCATGTGGGTGACGACATCTTTGTCAGTTTTGCCAATTTCAACGACCAGCTCCTGGTGCATATCCGTAAATGGAAAATGAGGTTAGATACGCAAGAGCGTGTTCCTTGTCCTCAGGGTGTCACCTTGAAATTAACGGCGTGGCGGAAGTTGCAGAGTCTCACAGCTAAAATTCGTCAAGCTCTGGCTTACCAGGTGTCTCACTATATTTATAAGAAGTACATCGACACAGTCCTGGATCTTATCAGACCTCGCATTCGACACTTGCGTATCCAAGCATGCGCAGGCTGTGAGAACAACAGTCCGATAAACATGCATACGTGTGTGGACAATAGTGTACTCTCATACGCGCTGATCACTGAGGCACTACAGGACGTGACCGAGGAACAAATTGCCCTGGCATTGGAAGCTGCCTGCCCTCCCAGAATTCCACGTGAAGAGATTGCTACCTATATCTACGTGCACCAGGGGCGGAAAGACGATGATGAGTTCAAACAAGTCTTGTTGCAGAACTATTGAACAAGTGTTGAAAAACATTTACCGTATTGCTACACGTTCATTGAAGTGGCTTGATAGCGTATAATTGTATTAAAAATTCAATACTCAGAGTTTTTACTGTTAATTGTATTAAAATTCAATGTTCAAACAAGTCTGGTTGCATAACTATTGAACAAGTGTTGAAAAACATTTACCGTATTCCTACACGTTCATTGAAGCGGCTCGAGAGCGTATAATTGTATTAAAAATTCAATACTCAGAGTTTTACTGTTAATTGTATTAAAATTCAATACTCAGAGTTGAAGACGTTCATTCGACAAAAACAACCCCCTCCCCCTCTCTTTTGTTCTAGTCCCAAGCCCCTGTGCTGGTTCAATAATTTCAGTCCGTTATGATTCGACAAAAACAACCCCTTCCCCTCTCTTTTTTTCTAGTCCCAAGCCCCTGTGCTGGTTCAATAATTTCAGTCCGTTATGATTCGACAAAAACAACTCCCTCCCCCTCTCTTTTTTCTAGTCCTAAGCCCCTGTGCTGGTTCAATAATTTCAGTCCGTTATGATTCGACAAAAACAATCCCCTCCCCCTCTCTTTTTTCTAGTCCCAAGCCCCTGTGCTGGTTCAATAATTTCAGTCCGTTATGATTCGACAAAAACAACCCCCTCCCCCTCTCTTTTTTCTAGTCCCAAGCCCCTGTGCTGGTTCAATAATTTCAGTCCGTTATGATTCGACAAAAACAATCCCCTCCCCCTCTCTTTTTTCTAGTCCCAAGCCCCTGTGCTGGTTCAATAATTTCAGCCCGTTATGATAACACGTTCATTCTATTTGTGTTAATAAAAATAGTAGAAAATTAAAAAATGGTTGTTAGTGTTCATTCTTTTTTGCAATTGTATTAAAAATTTTTTTTTTGCAATTGTATTAAAAAATTTTCATAGGGGGAATGATGGGAGCTGGTGTTATTTTTTTGGGTGCTTTTTGAGTTAGAAGTTTTCCCTTTCGGAAAGATGGGGTGGCTCTGAAAAGAGCCTTTGGAAAAGTGTTACGACACTTGTTTTAGGAGCGATAAATTCTCTTTATCCCGGCTACCTGCTTCTTACACACGGGACACTTGATCTTTAAATGCTGTTCGTCCGTTTCAGCGCAGTGGCACATGTCCCCTATACATGTTAGCGTCACCCAGCATTCTTCACATAGGCATAAATGCCCGCACGGAAATAGGGCGTATAGACTTTCTTCGTCTGTACACACACTGCAGTTTGATTTACTTTGTTCCTTCTGTAGGGCTTCTTCTTGTTTTAAAATCATAACGTCCATTTGATCAATGTCTTGTCTCATGTGATTAATCTGTTCGTTCAGGCGGGTTACCTCGGCCCAAGAGCATGGTGGTGGTAGTGTTGTTGTTGTTGTTGTTGTTTCCGCGGTAGCCGACGTGGTTTCGCAAGCCGACGTCTTTATAATCGGAGTTTGAGTAGCCGTTGTATTTGCTGGAGGTCTGTTACTGTTTAACCAGGGGAGTTCTTCTTCCTCTTCAGTTATATCCCCATCTTCTTCTTCCAGCACCACCCTCCTGATTTCTTGGTCTTGTTCTTGACTTCGTTGTCTTATCAACCTCGCATCTTCTTGCATTACCTCCCTCGGCAGCTCTTCCAGTTGTTCTTCACTTTGCCGTATCATCGTTTCGTCCGCAATAACCTGCTGAAAGCTTGTAATTATTGCCACTCCACCATTGTTATGCTCATCTCCACTCGTAATCACCTCTCTGTTCTCTAGGGTCTCTCGGATCGGTGAATAGTCTTCGTCTTGTACCCATGATTGTAGTTGTGAATAAATGGCAATATACTACGCGTTATTTATAGTCTAATCGTTCTGTGGTGGGGTGGTGGATGGTGGGTTTAATATGGCGGCTGTGGTGGGATGGTGGATGGTGGGTTTAAGATGGCGGCTGTGGTGGTGTGGTGGATGATGGGTTTAAGATGGCGGCTGGGGTGGGGTGGTGGATGGTGGGTTTAAGATGGCGGTTGTGGTGGTGGTGGATGGTGGGTTTAAGATGGCGGGCTGTGGCAGTGGGTCCAAGATGGTAGTATCTGCTAAAAAATTTTGTGTTTTATTTTCCCAACTTTAAAACGGGTGTCATTTTTTGCAATAAATGTGAATTTTCGTGCAAAATAGGTGCGTTGTAAATTAACCCAGGAAGGACGTTGGTGGCATGTAGGGTCTAGTAGATGGCGTGATCCACAGCGAACGAAAATCGTTCGCAACTCTCCACGCTGGCGCACTGAAACGCAGGCTATTTTTCTATAGTTTTCTTTCGATAAACCAGCTACAATTTTCAGGGTGATATTATAAGGCTGTGAGCAACATACTTGACGTATTTTTACCCAGGAAAACCGATTTATTTCCAGTGTACCGGGTTTTCCACACTACCGCACCATAACGTTACGCGTCTAAAAATCAATAAAATCATTAAAATAGCGGCTTAGTTTACCGCTACCCTGCTAAATTTTTAAATGCTACACCATGAGTTGCCCCAGTTCAACTTGAAATAAAATTTATACGTGCACTCGCGTTTATTGCAAAATCACATCCGTTTAAAATTGGAAAAGAAACACAAAAATATTTCTCCAGCGTAAGTCAAGACCAAAAAAATATAACGATTTCGACGAAGTCCGCGCGTTACACTATAAATAGCGCGCAGTATTTACTGATCCACATTCACAATTATGCCAGTGTCTACTAGACGTGGTATTTGATGAGCCTGATTTCACAGTCATGCAGTCATCCCTGTTGGCTGAAATCATGGATATTGACATACCAGACTTGATGACAAATCATGATGATAATGAACTACAACTGCTCGGAGCCATCGATATGGTACATGACGAGCCATGGATCGAACTTATTATAGGAGACTTATTTAAAGATGAACCCCAGCACCACCTTAATCAAGACCCCCCAGCAGCGACACCGGATCTTACCACAGGCGAATACCAACGTTTTGACGACATCGACCGAGTGCTAGAAGATATGTTGAAACAACAACCAAGCCGCCAAGCTAAAGGAGAAGGAGGACAAGAAGAGGTACAAAAACCCCAGCACCACCTTAATCAAGACCCCCCAGCAGCGACACCGGATCTTACCACAGGCGAATACCAACGTTTTGACGACATCGACTGAGTGCTAGAAGATATGTTGAAACAACAACAAAGCCGCCAAGCTAAAGGAGAAGGAGGACAAGAAGAGGTACAACAACAAGAAGAGGGGCAAACGGAAGACGAAATAGAAGAAGAACAAACAGAAACAGAAACAGAAACAGAAGGCGAAGGACAAGAAGGCGAAGGACAAGAAGGTCAAGCACAAGCAAAAAAGGAGAATAGGAAAGACTCAAGAAAAAACAGAAAAGACACAAGGAAAAACAGAACAGACAGAAAAGACAGAAAAGAATTAAGAAAACACAGAAAAGACGGAAGAAGAAATAGGAAGGACACAAGAAAAAACAGGAAAGACGCAAGAAAAAACAGAATAAGAGAGAATACCAGAAAAATAAGCAAAAAAGAAAACGAAGACCTAATCCACTACGCTTCCGCAATAACAACAACAACACTGGCAGCCAACACAGAATGCCAAGCAGCCTCCTATTTACACTGCGTGAAATGCTGTAACAACTTTGCCAAATACGCTATTTTCCCCTGTGGACATCAAGCCTTGTGTGTAGCTTGTATACATCAACATGCCCAAATACCAGAGTGTCGGGACGATTACAAACCCCTAGTGTGTGAATTCATAGCCTTGGTATGCCCGGTCTGTACTGTGAGAAGACAACGCCTCCTGTCCCCAACGATGTAATCGCTTACATATTCCAACGGTTCTTTTCAGAACCACTTTATCTTTCCGAAAGGGAAAACTTCTAACAACAAGCACAAAAATAAAAAAAAAAAATAGAACACCAACCCCCTCCCCCTCCCCTATTTCTAGTCCCAAGCCCCTGTGCTGGTTGAATAATTTCAGTCCGTTATGATTCGGTTGGGTCGTCAACGACAGTCACAAATATCGGCAATCATAAAAACTGAAAAAGCACAAAAAATAAAAAAAATATAACACCAACTCCCGCACACATATAAAAACATCTCCCCTCTTTTTCTAGTGCCATGCCCCTGTGCTGGTTCAAAAGTCAACGACAGTGACAAATATCTGCAATCATACAAAAACACCTCTCCCCTATTTTTCTAGTCCCAAACCCCTGTGCTGGTTCAAAAGTCAACGTTAATCACTGAGAAAATAAACCTATGTGTTTGTAAGTGAGAGATTGGTTCTGAACAGAACCGTTAATATCGGGCAGGGATTGTTTTTTTTTGGTGTTGCAGTTTGCTAGTACCATAGAATAAAAAAGGGGATGATGAAGGACCTGTTATTTGAATTTGTGCCAAAGTTAGAAGCTCTCTTTCGATAGTAATGGGTTGGCCCTGACAAGGGCCTTTGAAGTTCAATTTTTTCTCCCTGTTTTCTTCAGGGGTGAGTTGTCCTGTCTACTCACTCCATATTGCTGACTGAAAAGTAGGTATACCCGTCTCTCACTCCATTTCTTTGTTCTTTAGCTTTTCTCGGTAATTGTCCCGACAAAGCTTGGTTGTAGACATTTTGGCTACCGTGGTGTCGTTTCCTGCTGATGGTACACTCTTGGGAACACTCTTGGGAACAGTTCGGCTCATTTTTTTTTCTGCAATGTCTTCTACTGTGTTGTATGGCTGGTGAAAAAGTTTTGTAGTGCTCCGCATCACCCTCCCCCCTGGGTTTTATAAAAATTGCGCGGACGTCAGCGAAATCGTTATATTTTTTTGGTCTACAATTACGCTGGGAAAATATTTTGTGTTTCTTTTCCAATTTTAAACGGATGTGATTTTGCAATAAATGCCAGTGCACGTATAAATTTTATTTGAAATTGAACTGGGACAACTCATGGTGTAGCATTTAAAAATTTAGCACGGTAGCCATAGACTAAGCCACTATTTTAATGATTTTATCGATTTTTACACGCGTAACGTTATGGTACGGTAGTGTGGAAAACCCGGTACACTGGAAATAAATCGGTTTTCCTGGGTAAAAATACGTCAAGTATGTTGCTCACAGCCTTATAATATCACCCTGAAAATTGTAGCTGGTTTATCGAAAGATAACTATGAAATTTTATCCTCCATTTCAGTGCGCCAGCGTGCGCTGTCGATCACACCATCTACTAGACCCTACATGCCACCAACAGCCTTCCTGGGTTAATTTACAACCCACCTATTTTGCACGAAAATGCACAATTCCCAGGTTAAATCATTGCACATAACATTACAGCCCGAATCATAAGTAAAAAATTCTTTTAATCGGGCTAGTCAATCGATGAAAAAATAGCCTCCGAGAATTATTTTCGTGCGCTGTGGATGACGCCATCTAGCGGCCGTTACAGGCACTGAGAATGGAATGTCTATCGGCTTGAGGGGGCATCTGCTAATAACGTCATAGGCCGGTCAAGCATCTGGATATGATTTCAATGTTGCCTTGGCACCGCCCTGTGAGCGAATTCTTAATTGTTACAGTCCAGGCACAAATGACACGCAGATGTAGCGTCGCAAATGTTCTGAAGTATATTTATCTTGGAGCCTACAAAATTGCATTGTAATGTCAACTGAATTATTTTCTAGAACAGGGTACGGGTACGATACGATACGAATTTTATTACGATGAAATAACGGACTGAAATTATTCATTTAAAAAAAAATTTAAAATTTTTTTAAAAAAATGAACACTAACAAACCATTTTTTTAAATTTTCTACTATTTTTATTAACACAAATAGAATAAACGTGTTCACCAGGGTATTGAATTTAATACAATTATACGCTATGAAGCCGCTTCAATGCACAATGAACATCGTATTTTCAGCTTGAGCAAGACTGGCAGATGATAATGTCTGAATGTTCCAATGCAATAAGACTTGAAAATGCTCAATATTTATACAACAAGACAATAGAATGAACGTCTTCAACTCTGAGTATTGAATTTTAATACAATTAACAGTAAAAAAACTCTGAGTATTGAATTTTTAATACAATTATACGCTCTCAAGGCGCTTCAATGAACGTGTAGGAATACGGTAAATGTTTTTCAACACCACACTTGTTCAATATTTCTGCAACAAGACTTGTTTGAACTCATCATCGATCTGTGCGACATATTACATCTGTAAAAGGAATAACATTACAGCCCGAAATCATAACGGACTGAAATTATTTGAACCAGCACAGGGGCTTGGGACTAGAAAGAATCTTTTTACATTTAAAAAATTAATAACATTACACCTTTTTTTCACTCACGAGTCATTAGCAAGAATCGATATATACACATTTGCCTGGTCGGTGTTTTGTCATTCACCACTATGGCAGCGCACGGAACGGAGCTCGCCTTCTTCCAACTCACGCCTGAGGTGATCCTCATCGTGTATGACCATGAGCTGCAGCTCATCGAAGAACATCCCCGAGAGGTGAAGCTATGTTTAAGCCTATTGACACGGTTGTTACAGGGAAAAGAGCCCGAAGTCGATTTCATGCACGTGGGAATGGGTGTTTACCTGCGAAGTGGTAGAGATGATTCTTTTTTTCCCCGGTTAGAACAGTGTGGTGGTACCTGTATCCTACTCCGGCCGGCATTATGGCAGGCGCTGAAAGCTATTATCACCGACGTCCACGACGTACTCTACCCCCAGGCCAACTCTGTAGCCACGCGCACTCTTACACCGGACTGTACCCTATTGTTGTACCCCCAACGTGTGGAGCTCATCGATGACGATAGTCGGTGTTGGTATACGTCTGAACCAGCGCGTGTCTCTTTATCCCCGGAAGGCTGGATTACCTTGAAACGCGTGTTATGCGGTGACCTCGACGGGGATAGCATTCACCTGTGTGACGATGTCTACATTTTCCGCGGTCCCTATTTTGCTCGACTCCTCTGTCTCAAGCGAGGTGGTTTTACTCTGGACCCCGATCTATGGACGGCTTTGCAACAAGTAGTCCCCATGGTCGATGAAGTACTCGCTCCACAGGACCCCCTCACAGAATAGTACGACTCATGTCTGTACCCCCTTTTACCTGACACTATAAATACCAGGGGTGAGACAAGGTGTGTGTCATTCACCGTTCGACATTTAGAGCAAGCATGTCATCCGACCTACGAGCCATCCTGCCCCTTACACACCAGGCGGGGTTACACGTCTATGAAGACAAAGTCACCCTGGTGGAAGACTGTGGAGCTATTTGCTGGGCGCCCGCTGAGACTCTATCGAATACGGTGACGCTACAGCATGACGGCTGGACTAAATTTAAACGGGTGTTGAACGATGAGCTCGACGGACACCTCATCCACATAAACAATGCCATCTACGTATACCGTGGACCTTTCTTCGCACGCCTGGGCCGCTACCAAGACCCTACGCGAAGCTTCACCCTAGACCCCCCTCTGTGGTCAGCCTTGGAGAAAGTAGTGTCTATTGTGGACCAGCTGTTTACACCGGACGAGCGATCATCAGACGAGTTGGCGTGGGCTCGTGCTATGGAGGATGCGCTGGCTGAACCCCATGAAAAACAACATGAATCCGATACAGACGGGGAAGACGAAAGTACTATATCTATAGGGTGCACAGCGGCTAGAGTGTCAGTGGCACCTGATGAAGCGAACACACCGGACGAGGACCCACAGGCACCCCGATGAAGGGTAGGAAGACGGTGATGAGGGGGACCCGAAAGGGAAAAAAGGGGTCAGCATCTACAGTGAACAAGGTGTTAACCGATTTGTATTACAACCCTACCAGTCCAGCCGCGTATAGCGCTGTGGGAGCGCTCGCTCGAGCTGTCCATTCCCAAGGCATCAGTCGAACTGAAGTTCGAGACTGGTTAAAAACCCAAGACACTTATAGTTTACATCGAGCAGCCCGACGACATTTTCGCCGTAACCGAGCCATCGTAGGAGGCATAGACGCGCAATGGCAGGCTGATTTAGTGGATATGAGTCGATTTGCACCTCACAATGATGGACATCGGTACATGTTGACCTGTATCGATATTTTATCCAAGTATGCCTGGGTACTACCCATTCGCACCAAAACAGGAGTGAATTTAGTACGGGCGTTCCAGCAGATTTTCTAGACGGGGCGCAAACCCCTTTATTTGCAAACGGATGAAGGCACAGAATTTCTCAACCGACCCTTTCAAGCCTTTCTTAAGAAACAGAAGGTATTTTTCTTCCATACGTACAACGAGACCAAAGCCTCTGTGGTGGAACGATTCAATCGGACCTTCAAAGGACGAATGTGCAAGTATTTTACCGCCCAAAACACCCGACGGTACATCGATGTACTACCTCAACTGGTACAATCGAGCCTATCATCGCAGTATCCAGCGAGCTCCCCTCGATGTCACAGAACGCAACGAACATCAAGTGCGTGGTACGCTGTACTCACCCAGTCCACCACCACTCACGTCACCCCGTTACAAACGTGGAGATGTGGTACGGATCAGTAAAGTGAAAGGTCAATTTGAGAAAAGTTACTTGCCCAACTGGAGTGACGAGCACTTTGTCATCGTTCGCCATAAACCTCGACAGCCACACGTCTATCAACTGGAAGATCTTCAAGGAGAAACACTGCAAGGCACGTTTTACGAGGCAGAATTACAACCCATAGTGAAAACACCGAAAGACTACTACACGGTGGAAAAGATTTTGAAAACGGAACGTCGACGTGGCATCCCCTATCATTTCGTCAAATGGCAAGGTTGGCCCCGTTCGTTTAATTCCTGGGTGTCAGGCCGTGACATGAAACGCCTATAAATTCTAACCCCTATTACCGCCATCCTTCAGTGTAGGGTACTGTTACGCATTCGAAAAGCGCAAGTGGGTACTGTAGTGTGTGTAGTAGTGCTTGTGGGTACGTTATTTGGAGGCGTGTTCTACGATTTGGCGTACGTGATATCCTGTTTCAACACCCTGCGCTCCACAATTCCACCTCAAGCATCCACCACCACCACTTCGATCACTACGACGCTGCCTACGCCATCCAAGACGTCAAGGTACCGCCACGTATCAACACAGACACCTACGCCTACCACGTGGCCGACGACGTCACCGATCCCATCCACCACGTCACCTGACCGCCACATCCAGCCACCTACGCCTACGACGACGACGCTCCGTACTACGACTCCACGTGATCCTCCGTCACCCCTGAGAAGCGACGATCCTTCCACTCCATCATCACCACCACCTAGTACACCTATCACCACCACTACGACGCTAAACACATTTAGAGTGCACGAATCACGTTTACCACGGCAACGGTACCCGTTCGACTACGATCCCCGGTGGGATCCACGACAACGGGGGTGGGCCTCTGAACGCCGAGCGCAAATCACCAAATAAAAAAAAAACTATGGATCCTCGGTGGCAGCATCCTTTCACGTGTCTCATCGCTGGACCGACAGGGTCGGGAAAAACACACTTCGTTCAACGTCTCATTCAACACGGGTCAGCCCTCATTTCACCGCCTGTAGCTCGCATCCTGTGGTGTTATGGCGCTTGGCAACCCGCGTACGAGGAACTGGCACGTGTCCCGGGACTCACCTTAATGGAAGGATTACCCCCTGAGGATACACCCAAAGACACGTTGGTGGTGGTGGACGATCTCATGACGGAAACGGACAGTCGAATCACCCGTCTCTTTACCAAAGGAAGTCATCATCGTCGGTTGAGCATCATCTACATCGTGCAGAATCTCTTCAGTAAGAACAAAGAGCACAGGAACATTAGTTTGAATGCTCAGTATGTGGTGTTATTCAAAAACCCCAGAGACGCTTCCCAAATTACACACCTGGCCCAACAGATGTACCCTAAAACACGGCCTTTGTACGAGAAGCCTTTGAAGATGCTACCCAACGAGCTCACGGGTATCTACTCATCGACTTGAAACAAGACACTCCCTCACCCCTTCGATTGCGTACCCACATTTTTCCCGGAGAGGTGCAGACGGTGTACACACCCAAATAAAAGAAGAAGACAACCCACTCTAGCCGTCACTCATCATGTCTGCACGGATACGCAAGCACGCGCCGGCCCTCCGCGTATTACGCAGCGCGCCACCGGAGGTGGACCGGGCCCTGGTGCGCGGGGCGGATCCCGACTTGGTACGGTGTTTGTGTGAAGTGGCGCATAATGTGTTAAAAGGCAATGTTCTGCTCAGTCCTCTGCAGAAAGGGAAATTGCAACGGCACAAGGCGGGTCTCCGAACGTTGGTGAAGAAGACGGGTAGTGTGAAGAAAAAGAAACAGGTGTTACAGCGAGGTGGATTTCTCGGCGCACTCCTCGCACCCTTAGCCGCTACTGTACTGGGGCCGTTACTAGGCTCCATCTTGGGACGCTAACGTCATGGAACATACGAAAAAAATGATGCTGGTGGAACCTCGACTGTTACAGGGTTTGCAATCACCCTATCCCGTGCCTGCCACAGTGCAACAACTGCAGTCTCTGGATGAAGAGATGAATAGTATACTCCAACGTCGACTACCCGATCACGAGAAAATTCAACTCTACCATCATACGCTGAACCGGTACCAGACGTTTATGGATCAATATAGAGGGAGTAGTAGTACACCACAACTACCCACAACGTCCACAACGCCTACACTCCCACCATCACCACCACCACCCTCATCCTCTGCCTCACCTCAGCTGGAACAGGAAGTGTTGGCCAGTGTGCCTAAAGCCTTAAAGACCAAGGCGCGTTTATTGTTGGACCGGGTGAAACAGAATGCGGATATGGGTTGGAACGCTGAAGGAAAACTGCTGATTAGAAACCAAGTGGTGCCGGGGTCTCATATGACCGATTTAATCAACGATATGGTACGTTCTCGCAAACACTCTAATCCACCGGGCTGGGAAGCCTTTGCTCAGGGATTAAAAGACACACACACTCCTCAAGAATTGGTAGGAAATCGTGAACGCTGGAAGTAGATGCAAGCACCCTCTCGACGTCCCCCTGCCTGGGAACGTGAATGGCAACCGCAGACGCCGCCCAAAACACCCTCACGGCGGGCACCTACTTCGTCACCCCTTTTACCACGCCACCCCCTGCAACCCCCCAGATCTAAGTCACCGCGACGGTCACGACGCCGAGGTCAGCCGCCCAAGGCCTGGGAACCTTACTAAGGGAGGGTGACCCCCTATAAAAACCCGGTGCAGAAGCCAGAACAACTCAGTCGTCATGTTTTACCTGACGTTGCCCAGTAATAGTTCACTCGATGTGCTTCCTGACAACACCTTGGCCAAGTATGTCACTCAATTACCACAACCGTTACATTTACCGGGTCGGTGGGAATGTGGACTGGTAGATATTCAGTACCCTTACTCGTGGTACAACGTACGAGACCAAGAAGTATGGTACGAAGTGACGTACGAAGGCAAAGTCACCAAACTCATTCTCCCCGAAGGCCAATACGATACGCCCCAGAAGTTCATAGAGGGTTTGCTGTCCTTGTTGGAGTACAAGTCTCTACGGGAGGCCACGAATACTTCAAAACCCCTGCAAGTCTATCCCTTCAAGAATCACGTGCTCTTGACTGTCAACCCACACAACGACAAGGCCTGTATCCTGCTGAGCCCTAACGTGGCTGTGAAACTCAGTCCTACACTACAGCAAATGTTAGGTCTGCCTTACAGGGTGTACCTGGGGCCCACCACCGACAACGGTGACGATGTGATGGATATGAAAGTAGGCATGTACGGACTCTACGTCTACTCGGACGCAGTGGACAGCCATATTGTGGGCGATGAGAACACACCTCTGTTACGGGTGGTGCCCATTAGCAAGTCGTATGGCAATCAAGTCAACCAGAGTTTCAACCATATACTCTACCTACCCGTACGACATACCGATATCAACACGATCACGGTGGATATAAGAGATGACACAGGACGCCCGGTCGCATTCGAACGAGGGAAAGTGGTCCTGACACTTCATTTCCGACAAGCCCGTTCTCCTCACTTCGTATAATGTACGTGCCTTACCAGTGCCATACACCCAGCTATGCCGACTACTACAAGAAACAAACGGGGGGAGGCTTGCCCATCTTTAGCGGTGCACGCAAGCAACGAGGTCACGGATTGGGAAACATAATGGACAGCATTGTGAAAACGTTCTTACCCTTGGTGACACGGGGTGTCAAAGCGGTAGGCAAACAAGCGGTACGCAGTGGATTGCGCGTGGCCGGTGATGTGATGGGAGGCACAGCACCCCGACAAGCCTTGAAACGACGGGCTAAAGAAGCCGGCAGCGTCTTGATCGCCAAAGCCCTTAAAAGACAACCACGGACACAGCGAAGAGTCATTCGACGTCCAACACACCGACGACGCACACCCCGGAGGACTCACACCCAGAAGAAGAAGAAGAAGAGTAGTAGGAGAGACATCTTCGCATAATGGCATTCATTCACTCCGAGTCGTGTCCGTCTACCAACAGTGAATTGGATTTGTGGACTATTCCACCCACCCAAACCAGTGTAGCCGAAGGACGTTGGGTAGAACATCGACCCCTGGCTAGCCTGACGGGGACGGGCCCTGTGGAATTTACCATTGAAAACAAAGATACAGCCTACCTGGATTTAGCCCACACCTACTTGTACGTGAAAGCCAAAATAGTGGACGCAGCCGGGGCCAACGTAGCGGACGATGCAGTAGTAGGCCCAGTGAATCATTGGTTGCACTCCTTGTTCCAACAGGTGGATATGAGTCTGAGCGATAGACTCATCAGTACGTCCACCAATACGTACCCGTACCGAGCCTACATGGAGACGCTGTTGTCGTACGGTTCAGATGCCAAAAAATCCCACTTGCAAGCCGCGCTGTACTACAAGGATACACCCGGCTCCATGAATAGCGTGCTGGCTGCCAATAATGGGTTGACCAACCGCAAAAACTTGACAGCCGATAGCAAGTCCGTCGATATGATGGGACGACTGCACGCCGATCTGTTCCTGCAAGACCGCTACATGATGAACGGTGTATCCATTAAGATCAAGTTGATCCCTTCCACACCTGCGTTCGCCTTGATGGCCGGTGGAGCGGCCCCCAATTACAAGATCATCCTAGAAGATGCAGCCCTGTTTGTGCGTACGGTGGATTTGCAACAGGGCGTGTTGGTGAGTCACATGGAAGCCTTATCGAAAAAACCAGCCCTGTACCCCATCCGACGCGTACAGACCAAGGTGTTCTCTGTGCCAGCCGGTACGATGATAGCCAATCGTGAAAATTTATTTCTAGGGGATCTCCCTAAACGTGTTACCATAGCGTGTGTGACCAACACCGCTTTCAATGGAGCGTGGGATGAGAATCCGTTCGCCTTTCAACATTTCAACCTGAACTTTTTGGCACTGCACGTGGCTGGCCATCAAATTCCAGCCCGACCCTTACAACCGGATTTTGGTAACCAAAATTATGTGCGGAGCTACCTGAACCTGTTTACAGCCACAGGACAAAACAACCAGGACGAAGGAAATACCATCACTCGAGACTTTTACCGTGGGTACACGTTGTTCGCCTTCGACCTCACTCCCACCTTGGAACACGATCATCAACTGGCCTTGCTGAAGAAAGGAAACCTACGGTTGGAACTGCGTTTCGCCACCGCTCTAGCCCAGACCATTAACGTGATTTGCTACGCCGAGTTTGATAACGTCATCAGCGTGGATCAGCAAAGAAACGTGCTGTGTGACTACGCCAACTAGAGTCATAGATACAGAACAGCTGATGGACATACTCCAGCGAGATCCGAAGATCCCCTTTCGAGGTGTGTTTCCACGCAATGTGTTTCCCACCCACTCCACCACCCCAGCAGCCTACATCCTGAATACAGACCCGGGGTGTCAACCCGGTGAACATTGGGTAGCTGTGTACGTGGACACCCTAGGCCAAGGCGACTACTTTGATTCCTACGGACTTGCACCCCTACATGCCGATTTGGTGAAATTCATGGACGTCTCTACTACAATGTGGCGTTGGAATACTCAAAGATTACAAGGACCCTTGAGTAGTGTGTGCGGCCAGTACTGTGTGTTTTATCTCACTCACCGGAGTAGAGGACATTCTATGCCAACCATCGTACACATGTTTGATGATTATTGTCAAGCCGAAGACCGTGATGTCCTGGTCTATGACTGGACGGCCTCTCGTTTTAATGTGCATGCTCCATTTCTCTGGTTAACTTAAAATGCACTGCGCGCAGGCCACTTGTTTGTTTTTTTTTATTATCACGTTATTGTTATGACGTTGTTGTTCTGACGTTCATTGATGTTGAATAAAAATTGATGAAAAAACACAAAAAATGATGGGGGTTTGACTTATTTTTTTTTATTTAAGTCCACAAGAAGGTATAGAATAGGTACAAATAGAATAGTAGTAGTGGTAGGATTAAGGTACAAAAAAAGTTCTGTCAGATGTAGGATTCGAACCTACGTACGGCAATGCCGACCAGCACTCAATACCGGCGCCTTAGACCACTCGGCCATCCTGACTTTTACAGTTTTTTAACTGGTGTATCAACAGTTATAGTTCGACATTGTTCACAAGTCCAAGTAAGTGGTGCTCACACCATCGGCCAACACTTTCCGTTTCGGGTAAAAGAAAGTAAAGGCGTCTCGTTGCTGAATGTACGTCCGCATCTGGTGGTCCACCACCCGAAATCCTCGGTTAGTGCCACTGGCACTGGCCTGGCTTTGCAGCACGTTCAAGTACAAGGCTTTGTCGATGTTGGGATCGCGCCGGCTCACCCCTTTGCAGCTAAACTTATTTTCGTCTCCTCCGTAACAGTAATACGTCTTGGAGGAGAGACCAATCATAGCATCCCCACTCCACTCCAGCTTGAAGAGGCCCGGCGTACGCTTATCGTACTGGTAATTGTCACGTCGAGGTAGCCACTGGTCGCGTTCCGCTTCATACTGGGTACGTAACTCCGGTTTCACCAGGGACTCCCAATCCGCATTAGAGACGGCCATGTAGGCCGAGTCGATATCCATTTCCATGAGTTGCAAGTCTGATGGATTAAAATACACACCCATGAAATCATAGAGAAACTGCAGCATCCTGAGCTTGGCCACCTGGTATACCATACATCCAATCTGCAGGGGTAGGTTGTAACGGATAGTCTTCTTGGCTGAAGTGACTTCATAGGTGTCGTCGTCGATGACCTCCACGGACCGAAACAGAGGAGAATTCACTTTTTTGCGGGCTTGGGCAGTAGTACAAATGTTCACGTTGACGTGCTTATCCTGGTTCGTGACCGTTTTTCCATAATAACCATTGCCAGTCAACTTCCAACATTCACCGATGATGGCCTCACCCGGGTATTCATCACCTTGACGACGGGCCGACGTCACAATGTCGGCATTCTCCGCAAAACAAGCGTCGGGTACGTACTGTATCACTTGGTATATTTGGGTAATTTCCAAACCGTGGTTCATGTACCACTGCAGTAAGGGAGTGCCCAGCAAGATTTTCTCGGCCCACATACTACCAATCAACATCCGTCGAGGTTGAGGCAAACACTCGTGTTGCTCCGCATAGGCCCTCATGGTGTCCCCAATATCAGCCCGACCCACCAGCGTGTTCTTAAAGATGGGAGGACACTGGGCGAAGAGAGGCTTGAGAGTGTCGGGAACATGCAAATCACATTCGACAAAGCCGTAGAGGTCCCCCGAACGAATGGCGTCGAACATCTGTGGCAGACTCAGAAGTCGCCGACGACTCAAGGGGTACTCGCGCTCTTTTAGGAAACGTCGTAAATGGGGCAGGGCCTGGCACATCGTGTGAAATTCACACTCCCACATTTCAATCAGATGGTATCCTCTCTCTTTCACATAATCACCGTTCTCCACCACTTCTTTCCGTAATTCTTCCGGTGTTTTTCCACGTCGTTGGTTGAAGCGTCCAGCGCTGAAATGACATTCGTGGCCGTGCCAATAGCAACCGTAAAATTGAAATACGGTCGGTGTCCTACCCACCAGGGCAAACCCATCGACGGGGAGTCGACGATCTCCTATCCGCTTCTCTGTGGCGTTGGTCTGGTGTCGTATATAAATTGCCTGTCGATAGGCTTCCCAATCCAACCACTGATCAGCCAGATGCTTGTAGGGTGTACGTTGCGGTGTAAAATGCCCACCTTCCGCCAACCAACGTGTATAATGGCAACTGGGCATAGGTTGGGCCAGCGACCACAGGTACAAGGCATTCGCATCGAAACCGATGATCTTAGCACAGGGTTTTCCACTGGGGAGAGTAGTGACGTGCTTCTCGTGATAACGGTGAAAAATAAGACTCGGTCCGCCGACAATGTTGTGCTTTAGACAATCATGCATGTCTGCATCTTTTTGCTGTATCAGCGAGAAGTACGTAGAACACTCTTGAAAAAGATGGCGAAGCGCCAGACCCGGTAAACTCAAGCACTCCTTGAAGATGTCGACGTGCATTTGGCGACAAAAGAGTTGAACCATTTTCTCCGCCGCTTCCAGGAAAGGAACCACATCTAGGTTATTATACCATATCAGGAAATCTCGCAAGGTGTGCATATGTTGATCGTTCCATACCTGCTGTAGTTCACGGTACGTGTCTTCCGGACATTCCACTTGCTTCAAATCATCAAAGAAGGCATCCCGGGGTGGCAACTGTGTTTCCTGCAAACGGTCGAGCGTTGATATATACGTGTAAGGGAACCTCCCTTTGGTTTGTGCACAGTTATACGCCTTGACCCACTGATCATAGCTACAATTAGGAGCTAAGTAGTTCCGTACATCCAGGAAATGCAGTGATGTGGTAGTGAGGGCCATATGATTATTGATCTTCTTGATGACGGACTTGATGGTATTCGACTGGGCCAAGTAGGGGTAAAGAAATTCCTTCACCATGTTCAAATCATAGCGTCCCGAATTGAAACCTAGCACCGGTAACTGGCCTAGATATTGTAGGAAGCGCACTTTCAATTTCTCCGCATACGGTTTCGGTAAAGGCACATCCTGCGACTGCAGGGGCTGCGACTCGGGCTGCGACTCGGGCTCCGACTCCGACTCCGACTCTTCATCGTCACTAAACGCTACACCCGGTATAGGAATCCGATCGTCCAGCTGGTCCAGTACGTGCTGGAACTCGGACATCAATAGTTCTGTACTAGCCGCACTGACTTCCTGTAAATTACAAGCGTCAAGTCCGTCATTCATAATCCAGCCGTCGTCCATTAGAGAATATCCGTGTCCATAATCCAAAGACCTATTCCATTTCCATATAACAGTATTAGCACCAAATTCAAAAAGACAAAAGTATACATAAACATAGGCTTGTTTCCTGCAAGAGAGAAGCGGTCAACAATTTTCAATGATGCCGGCAAGACATCATGATGTTCCAAAATATCAAATCCGTATCGCTAATACTCCATCATGCCGGTGATCAACTCATGGGAATCCCCCGTGGACACGAAACATACCGGTGCAGCGTCATAGCCAGGTACGTTGCTGGAAATACTCACACTCAGAGGAATATGGCGCTGCGTCCACTGCGTTTTCGCTGAAAACATGTCCATGGGTTCCAACAGGGCCTCAAAATCGTAACACGCCCGGTAGGGAAAATAACGATCCACCTCCGGTATGATCACACCCTCATCGGCCAGTTCCTGGAAAATAGTAGGCGTATTATGAAGAACACCACCGGGATATACTCGCTTGACACTGTTGTCACAGATTTTCTCGTGGCGATGTAAGTTGAAGGAACGGTGAAACACCCGATGGCATTGGGCGCAACTGAAAGACTGAGCGTACTGTCTCATATTGTAGATCAGCGAAAAATGACTCACGCCATTGTCGTCGAACACATTGACTTTCATGGTAGCAGCACACCGTTCTGTTGAACGACAAACCAATTCAGCCACAAATGTATCCTCCTCCTCGCATCGTAATCGGTATACAAAGATATTGATGTTGAACAGTGTTTCCACGTCATCCAAATTCTTGAACGGAACTCCACGGAAGTGCCGCTTATCCAAGTCTTGCTACTGTAAATACTGTTCCCAATAGTCATTGGCCACTCTGTCACAAGACCGGGGATCACACTCGTCCACATGCACGGCCAAACACCGAAACAGACATTTCCGGTCTATGTAGGGTCCATGTTGCCCTACTGCTAATGCAGACAGGTCGTTTCGACGAAGCAACCACGGGGGTAGTAGTACAGGAGCACCGATAGGATGATGTCTCATTTTCGTGACGAAAAATGTGACGTTGGTCATCATTTCCACAAGCCATTGGGTATTGGGGCGTTGCAACCGGGCCCATTCCAATGGATCCAACGTAGTCAGTTGGTCGAGGAGTGGCTCCAGAGAAATCGCATCCGTCACCGTGAACGGCTGATCAAACACATAGGTATTATTGCTGGGATAATAATACCGCACCTGGTCCGTCTCCTTGTGACGTAAAATGTACCCGAATGTCATATTCAACTTGAACGCTGTCACCTGATCTGTGAAAATGTTCTCGGCATAGGTAGACAAATACGTGAGGTCCTGCAGTCGATAGTTATACAAGTCCAATAGACGACGGTCACGGTGAAAACAATGGCGTCGATAAATGTCCCTGACACGCTCGTCTTCAGGCAAGACTTCAACCGGAGGTGCTGCCGGGTCCCAGGGAAAATCTTCTCCACGTCTCATGCTTTCGTCTCATACAAGCGGCTAGGCAAGCAGGCAGGCAGACAGGCAGGCAGACAGGCTGGTCAAGTCAATCAGGCAGGTAGGCTGGTGAGGTCAATCAGAGTGCTCCGCAGGGTAGTGCAATGAATACACCCAATCCCTAAAAATCGCCTCCTTTTATACGTTTTTCTACAATCCGCCATCTTAAACCCACCATACACCACCCCACCACAACCGCCATCTTAAACCCACCATCCACCACCCCACCACAACCGCCATCTTAAACCCACCATCCACCACCCCACCACAACCGCCATCTTAAATCCACCATCCACCACCCCACCACAACCGCCATCTTAAACCCACCATCCCACCCCACCACAACCGCCATCTTAAACCCACCATCCACCACCCCACCACAACCGCCATCTTAAACCCACCATCCACCACCCCACCACAACCGCCATCTTAAACCCACCATCCACCACCCCACCAACCGCCATCTTAAACCCACCATCCACCACCCCACCACAACCGCCATCTTAAACCCACCATCCACCACCCCACCACAACCGCCATCTTAAACCCACCATCCACCACCCCACCACAACCCCATGTGACAGAATACTCGCTTCTGATTGGCTACCTCCACGTGACCTCCACAAAATATGCAAATTTCTTAGGTCAATTAGCGCTCAAATGCTCGCTCTATACTACTCAACTAGCAGAACACGCTTAAAACTAAGTGTCGAAACCTACTCGTAAAGTGTTGCAATAACCCTTTAAGTGTGTCCACAGGGACAGCACTTTAAAGTGCAGTCCCTGTGGACATACTTAAAGTGTTATTTCAACACTTTACAACACTTTAGTTTTAAGCGTGTACGTGAAAAGCTATTGTGTACATAGTTTGAGGTCAACAAATGTATAGTAGAACACCAGACTGGAGAGCTAAAAAGAACTCAAAAGCTATCATTATTGAATTACTCACCACGTTTTCCTGGAAAGGTGCTTCTTGAAGCTTCCGCTCGAATTCGTTTATTTCGTCAATCAATTTAAGGGGTAAAAGAGTTCCAAGATCCAGCATGGATACTTCCCTCTCATTATCATGATTTCGATTGCGCTTTTCTTGTTGCTGGAGGACCTGGATCATCTTTTTGATGTTTCGTTGTTCACCCTTGACCTCTTCAAGAGTCTGGAAGATTCGATCTGAAGAAAAGGAAACAACTTTCAACATTTCCATAATGCACTAAACATTGAGAGAATTCATGCCCAAGAGTGGACTCCATAGTGATAGTACAAGGTTACTTGAGACAGAACAGTTCCCAACTGTTGGCTTTGCCTGCTATTTGTCCCAAAATGCAAAGAAACTGACCATGCACTTACTTAGAATTGGCTCAAGGGCACCGTCGCCTCGTCTGGCTGGCCTCGCCTGCATTGATGGTGTACCGGTAGTGTCTGAACGTGAATGTGTGGGTCGTGATGGGGTGCTTGATTGTTCGTGTCGTGATGGGGTGCTTGATCCCTCGGATAGCGATGGGGTGCTTGATCGTGAAGAATGCACGCTTGTAGGGGTCGGACTTCGTACTGCAACAATATAAGTAATTTCATAAAGCGAAATCATAAGCTGAAATCATCGATCTTTGTTCCTTTTGAGTTGACTTCTCTGGCCTGCCTAGAGCACAAGAAACCATAAGTTGAAAAGTGCCTATAGCTTATCATTTGACTTAGCTGAGAATTTGACATCGACGTCATACTCACAGGAGGGCAAATTCTGCTGCTGTGGTGGTGGTGGTGGTGGTGGTATACTAGTAGATTGATTTTGTGGTCCTCTGCGCTTTGGAATTGGACTTGGGCTTGAAGAGGATGAGCTCATATCGCCGTCAGTATCTGATTTGTCCTGCTCTGGCTGGTAACGTTTGGTGGAACTGAAGGAGACATAGCAAGTTTTAGTGAAATTTGAAGGAAAAAACAAGTTTTATCTCCTTGCTGCTTGTACATTTATAATGGCATTTCGTCTATCTACAATTAGTGTACAAAATCGTCTGCATTTTAATTCATGTTCTGAGTATGGGAAGCCAAAGTGCTTTTTATTCGAGAATTTCCGATATCGGAATTAAAATTTCTGATATCGGAAATTCATGACCTTCAATTTCCGATATCGGAAATTGAATTCTCGATATCGGAAATTGAATTCTCGATATCGGAAATTGAAGGTCATGAATTTCCGATATCAGAAATTTTAATTATTCCGATATCGGGAATTGTCCCCGAATTTCCGATTCCCGATATCGGAAATTCAATTCCTGTTATCGGAAACTCAGTTTTCGATATCGGAAATGCAATTTCCGTTATCGGGAATTGTCACTGAATTCCCGATATCGGAAATTGCAACTCTAGGGTGCACTCCACACTTGCCAAGGTTTCGTACAAAGTGCTCCCTCCCTAATTTTATAATAAGGAAGGTCGCCCGATTTTGACAGCAAGGTAATTCTTCTTACCTTTCTACTAACTGATATCTATAGTATCACCCTGCTGGACGTAACCATTTCTCCAAACGAGGATATAACAATTGCTTGTTGATCGCACCCACTCGCCACTACAGAGTTAACCGTGTCCGGAATCCGCACTTTTTCGGGCAGTGACAATGATGATTCCTTTATATGGCGATAAAATTTTACACAAAACGAGTAGGTCGACCCCCTGTTTTTTCGCCATTTTAAATTGTCTTTTGGACGGGAAACACTTTAACATACATAAAAAGAAAATCATTTCATACGTTTTCGCTGGATTGCGGGTAGAATTTGACACATTTTCATATATTGATAAAATTCCGTAAGATGTGGAAGGAAAAGATCTCAAAATTCAGCAAAATGGAAACTTACTGTACCTTCAAAACTGAATTGTCAGCTGAAGATACAGTCATGTCTTTAACGGACAGAAAACATCGAGTTTTCTTTTTTTCAGTTTCGGATTAGCGCACATCGGTTCCAAATTGAATGAGGACGATACCATAATACACCTGTGGAAGATCGTTTATGTAGTGTCTGCAAGGTGATAGAAAATGAGAATCACTTTCTATTAGAATGCTCTAGATTTGAAAGAGAGAGAGAGAGATCCTATTCAATACTATTGACTCATTCATGCCACGGCTATGCCGAGACTCGGTCTCTTATGTCCTCAGTTGATCAATCAGTGATAGATGCTATAGCAAAATATGTCTATACCTGTTCTGCAAGGTTACAGTAGATGAAACCTAAATTACACTATGTATGTTAAATGCAAAATAGCGTAGTCTCCCCTGCCACAGTTACCAGGCGACAACAGATCGGGGCCTAATCAACAACACCTGTATCTGAATCTGAATTGATCGTATTGTTTTTATGTATTGCTTGTACTTTTTATATGTCCTGTATGTATTGTTTTTATGTATTGCTTGTACGTTTTATATGTCCTGTATCATGTATTGTTTTTATGTATTGCTTGTACTTTTCATATGTCCTGTGTGTATTGTTTTTATGTATTGCTTGTACTTTTTATATGTCCTGTATGTATTGTTTTTATATGGTGCCTTTAACCTTCGGGCAGAAATGAACAATAAACCATCTTATCTTATCTATCTTTAATATCTTATATTTTATGGAGTTTTTCAGAAAAGTTGAAGAAGGGTTAAGGATGATTGCACGTCTTTCCTTTTCAATTTCAATAGCTCACAAGTCTCCTGAAATAATGACACGAGTGTGCCCATTTAGAAAATATATACTTTTACAAGGTTTTTTTACATCTATTTATGGCCGAAGATGCCTTTTTTAGCCGCACATCATTTAGGTGTGGAATGCACCCCTAGGTTTTGTAAAGCTTCCAGAGCTTTCATTTCTGATATCGGAAATTCGTTGACAATTTCCGATATGGGAAATTCTATTTCCGATATCGGAAATTGAATTCCCGATATGGGAAATTCTATTTCCGATATCGAAAATTGTCACTGAATTTCCGATA
Organism: Hanleya hanleyi; assembly: GCA_036873755.1. Lineage (NCBI taxonomy): Eukaryota > Metazoa > Mollusca > Polyplacophora > Lepidopleurida > Hanleyidae > Hanleya > Hanleya hanleyi. The sequence continues at coordinate 38,778 of JAVTVY010020724.1, forward strand.
TCGGAAATTCAATTTCCGATATCGGGAATTGCAATTTCCGATAGCGGAAATTAGAATTTCCGATATCGGAAATTAGAATTTCCGATATCGGGAATTGAATTTCCGATATCTGGAATTGAATTCCCGATATCGGAAATTCGGAATAAAAAGAACTTTGGCTTTCCATATGTGAGAGCATATTCAGCAATCTGCAGTTTTCAGTCATTGCATTCAAATTCATGGCCATTTTGGTGACCGAGGATAGGTTGTGTATTTGTCATGTTTGTACATGGGTGTGCGGGTTCCAGTTGGACCACTAGTATCCCTAACATTTGTTAATAATTACAGTTTGCGCCTTTTCGATCGTCCTAATCCCTCATTATCAGTGGATTCAACATTCGAGTGTTCTTCCAAATGTCGCAACTTCCTCGTTGCTGTAGCCCAATCATCTGAAAATCAAAGATCTCCGTTAGTCTCGCCACAAATTTGAAAGCGTCATCTTCAATAAAGCAATAAAACTACACTCAGTCATGTCAGTGGTTGGTTGGTACTGAAGCTAGATTGTAGTCACAATCAAGCATCAATATTTTAGGGAGTTGTATGCTTGCTAATGTTCAGAAAACAACTTTGAACACTTCCAATTTTTCCTCAGGAAATGACATGAATGAGACATGTTTGCACAAACAGGAACAACAACATAAGCAATAACGAGAAACGGGGCAAAATCGTACAGACTTGTCAATAAATATACGGTAGGAAAATGAGTCTAGCAATACAGACTCGACCAATACTCACTTGATTCATTCGGACATGTATACCATATCTTGATCGGCAATGACTTCCAATTGTCACCAGGCATATCTTTCCTCTTAGCTGCATTTCTACAGCGTGTGCTGTCAGAAAATGGCGGCCATAGGGCACAGCCAGTGCCATCCAACCAATGGCTTGGGATCACTGCCACTGTATTGTCATCAGTATATTCAACAACCATGTACTTGACATCTGTACCTGCTGCCATTTTTCTTCTTTCTGAATTCACAACAATTTATGAAAATACAGTCATGACACTGACAGTGAGTGATATTTGAACACTGGTATCTTCAAGAACTTTCACTGGTATGCTTTGATATAAACCACCCCACAGCTATCACTAAATTCTTGCATGTTAGAAGTACATGTATCCCTAACTCCATATTATCCTAATCGAACAGCAAGAACATTGAAAGTGTGCTTTGATAGTTCTTAAAAATTATCTCTACTGCCTGACAGTAATTTCTGAATTGCCTTCGCATCGAATTATGCAGGTATCAACATGCCTCTTTGACCCCCCTCAAGGGATCTACACCTTATCATTTTGACATCAATTCTCAAGGGTCAGACATTGACATCTCACATGTCTCATCATTAAACAGCCAAAACAATTTAATACAGTTTGTCCAAAAAGTTTTTCCATCTATTCTTTCTGGCTCTAGCTTTAAAACTACTGGACAGAGTTCCTTCATCAAGTTTAGTTTTTTAGAAACCTATTCTTATGGTCTAATAAGATAAATTCTGGGTCTCAGTTGCCAGAATTATGTATTCTTGTTTCAATAAACCCCAGCAAAAATTGTCTGTTATTGTCGGTCATTTTGTGTACATTCAACATGGCAGCCATCATCTCGGCATGAGTGCATTTTTTACAGAGATTCACTAACAAGTCAGTCATATTTTTGACTGCCAAGACCCAGAAAGCATTTTTATAGAGAATGAAAATTAGGTTTAAAAAGAACGAAACTGGAAATAAATACGTCCTGTAGTTTTAGGATTTTACTCAGGGTAGAACATCTAGCTTCTAGCAGAATTGATGAAGAAGAGGAATAACTATGTAATATTCCCTATATGGAAGCTTTATGTATTTGCAGTCAATCTCAGTAAATGTAGCACATTTGATATTTTCTGCAAGACTGGAAACCTTCAATATGCCCAAATCTGAAGACGGTAGTGGATAATTGAAAAAGTCGGAGACAACACGGAAACTTTGATACAAAAACTTCACATCTGAACTTCCTGACATGATGATATTTTGAATCACTCCAATTTCATTACCAATTCGAACACAATTGTCAGAATCCCTTATTGAAAAATGCAGGTCAAGCCACTGAATGTCAGAAAACTGGGAATAGCCTCTGTACTCATAGGGAAGGGGTCCGATTCTATGCTTATTTGTAGGCAGCTTCCGAGTAGAATGTTTAGGTTTGCTAGCAGACCTTTGGCCTTTTCTCTCGGAGAGTCTCCTAATGACCTGTGCTAATGGAGTAGTAGGTTTCCTCAACATTTTTTTTATTCTGCCCAAAAAACTTTCGAAGGGGAAGGCGGAAAACGAATCAAGTGGCCCGAAACGCCTCACATCAGAAGCCAAATGAATCAAATTGTGTACGTTGTACACCAACATATTTTTGCCATAAAGATCTCCAAACTGGTTCACGAACATCACTAACAGCTCATTTGCATAATCACAGTGACTGCCACAATAAATTGGACTAGCTAGGCAAAATATCCCTACAAAGAGGAGCAAGAAGTGTCTATAGAATGCATCAGGGATGTTTTTCTTCAATGCAACAACACCGCTGTAAAGAACAAATTGACGGAATTCAGTGGCCTTCCACCTATCCAGTTCACTAAGAGCTCTGCACTTCCTGGGAAACTCACGGGGGATGTAAGAATGGAAGGAAACCAACATTAGTGAAATGGCCTTAACCCGTTGGCTCCCAATCCGACAATTTGCAGCAACAGGACCTTTTATCAACAATCCGAGAAGCTTCATTACCACACCAAGATAAACCAGATGCATTGGATCTAAAACAAACTGAGTCACTAAACCAACTGACAGTTGACGTAGAGGAGAGCGTTCTTCAAGGTTATGATGGCCCTCATCAATCATCTCATTGAAGCTTTCGTCTGTACGCAATTGGGCATCAGTCTGAGGAAACGTGACTTTATCTTGCCAAATGCCACGTTGATCACAACGTTCACAACCGTGGTATGCATTGTGCCCTTTAATCCCTTTACAATATGCACGAGCAGGTGCATCACAGATGAAACAAGAAATTCGAACAAAACATCTAGTTTCTCCGAGCAGTACACCATGCTGTTCAATATCTAGCATTTCAGCAACAAAATCATGCAGATATTCCTGAATGTCTGCTGGCTTCTGTTCCCCACTGAACAGACCGATGATGAAGGCAGAAACGCCCTTAGGCTCAATGATCCTGCCTAAAATCGGCCAAAATTGGGTCTTCGAGCTTTTGAAGAGTGGAAGCCCGTCAATATTTATTTGGATACCAATGGCCTCCTCTGGGATGTGAACATTTACATCATCAAAAGCCTCTGAAATACATTTTGCAATACCAAAGTGATGATACTGCCCCCCAGCTATCTTTTGTAGAACATAATTCCTCTGGGTGCCAAGCAGGGACCGGGGATCTCTTGGTAAATCGGACTTGGGGAAGGAAGTCTTAAGTATCTCAAGAAGACTTCCTAGGGACGAGTGAGAAATATTGAATTCACTAGCCCAGGCTGCCAAATCAGAAGACAGATCATGATCTGTGTCTGCAGAACCAGGAATTTCATCTACCTGTATCTCGTTATCTGGATCATAGTATGATGCAGCGTATGAATAATGAGCACTAGACACATCACTGCCGGTAACTTCGTTGACATCTACATGTACTGGACCATCAAAATCATGACCATCACTACCCTCCCTATAGAAGGAGCCCTCATAATAACTGCTCCTTGATCGATCAATGTCAATGTCGTCGATCATATCAGAATCGGCATTTTCAATTGGCCTACATCGATGATGAAATTGTACATCGTCAGCATTTTGTTCTGTATGATTAAGAAAAACACTGCCCTCGGCCTCATGTATGTCATTATCAAATAGCCCAACTGGCTCATCATGATGAATGTCAAGCTCCGGCAGTGGCATGCCCGGAATCGGTTCAAACTCTGCAATTGGTACTGGAACGTTTTGGGAACCCCCAGCTTCACTCTCAAATGGAGATGTATTCAACCAATCCTGCACTACTTGCATGTGTCCAGCAGTGTTATCAAGAATAGTTCTGCGCTCTGTCCAGTAGGACCTTCCCCTACGTCTTTCATCATGTTCATCAGGATTTTGTTCCATGATGTAGGCCGCAAGTGGTGCTCTAATAATACTGGGCTGACCGATACACCATGCACTAATCACAACATCAACAGTACACGTCGTATTTTAGTTAAGGCCTAGGGCATGTAGGGTCGAGGGTACATGTGCGTAGTACGTTGTTTTACTCTTGGCTTTCAGCTCAAATTGCAATCAATCATGTGAAGGGTTTTATGAAAACCTGCCACGAAAATGTTCTTGGCTGGACTGCGGGGTTAGGCCTCGCCAACTATGAGCATGCAGTGCCGAGTGGCCAGCAGGCCAGGGCCAGGGGGGCCTGCCAGTGACAGTGCCATTCTGAAGGGCATGAACAAAATTACAGCACCTGCACCACAACCGCAGCAGTAAATAATGAGCAAATAGGCCTAGGTGGGTAAATGGGGGGGGGGGATCTTGGTTTTGATTAGGCCTAGATTGCACAGGCGCTACCAGTCATGTTCAAAATCAGAAACAACAAGAGCTAGGTACCACAATTTATACAGAGGCAAGCTCTCCGACTATCGTATGTTGTTGTTGTTGTCGTATGTATTGCATTGGCCGTACAGTGCATGCGTCCATAAAGGCCTATCATTGTATGGTCTGACCAGCGAAAATATCATCAAAGAACTTGCAGCTACCAACATAAAATAAGAAAATGAGGAACATGAATTGATAATTGATTGTGTTCAAGCAAAGATTATACTAAAAAATACAAGGATGTTGCAGTAATTTCGAGATTTCAAATGGCTAACATGATGAAAAATGTCCAGCGTCTGGATGGAATGGCAGTTGCAGTGGATACAGTTCCGCAGCAAATTCAAAAGACAAAATAAAACAAAGGTAGAACAAACTATTTTGTTATTAGATAACAAATTATAGTATGGTTAATAATATTTTTTTGATTATTTTCCTCACCGTATTTGTATTTGGCGCCAGAAAAAGTGTTTCTTCGTCGTTGTTGTACGGTAGAGAGCCAGAGAGCCAGATCTCAGCCAGATGTGACCCAGGCCTGACATGACAGAAGAGGAGGCGGGTGAAATTAAATGATAAACACAAGCTTTGCCACTCTACATGTAGAGGCATGAAAGGGGGGATAATATGTAATGATGAAAATTGGGCATTTTGATTCAAATTCAACTTCAAACAGTGGTGCCAGTGCCGCATTGATCTGGGCCAGATCTGTCATTACCTGGTATAAACAAGTCAGTGCATGCCAGATCTGGACCAGATCTGTAATCGTCTGACCGAGACAAGTCGCATGCGTGCCAGTGGAAGCCACATTTGGCCCAAATCTGGCAGAAACGGGCCCAGATCTCCCCAGAGCTAGCCACTTCTAATCCAGATCTGGGTCAGATGAAGTGGCTAGCTGGGGAGAGGCTTCGGAAATTCAACTTGAAGGTCAAGCCATCTAAATGTCAGCTCTTCAAACAAAAGTTGCGCTATCTTGGACATATGGTTTCCCAGGATGGAATACGTCCCGATCCGGAGAAGACGGCAGCAATAAGAGACTGGCCCCAGCCACGCACAGAAACAGAGCTTCGTGGATTCCTGGGAATAGCCGGATATTATAGGAGATTTGTGAAGGGATTTGCCAAGATCGCGGCACCACTACACGCTATGCTGCATGGGCCTGGAAAGACCAACAAGAAGTCCAGAAAAAAGGTTCCATTGGGTATAGGTGCTTGGGATCCCTCCTGTGATGCACCCATGGCTGAACTCAAAGTGAAACGGACTGAAGCGCCTGTGTTGGGCTACCCAAATTTTAGCAAACCCTTTATTCTAGAAGTTGATGCACCTGGGCTTAGGAGCTGTCCTTTCGCAGGAGCAACCTTGTGGATCTGTTGTGCTGAGTTATGCGAGTAGAGCACTGCGACGCAATGAGAAGAATATGGAACGATACAGCAGTATGAAACTGGAACTATTGGCACTCAAGTGGGCAGTGACTGATAAATATAGGGACATGTTGATTAGCAAAGTGTACGGTCTACACAGACAACGATCCACTGACGTACATAAGAACAACAGCAAAACTTGGGGCAACTGAGATGAGATGGGTTGGTCAACTGGCACAGTTTGATCTCGATATCAAGCACCGATCTGGGAAGACCAATAAAAATGCGGACTCCCTGAGCCGGAAGGTTGAACATACTCCTGAAGTTCAACGACTTGAAGAAGTCTCCGTACAGAGTGGACACAGCTACGTATCTTCCACACCTCTTCCGAGAGACCTCACAGAAACAATTGGGAAAGTGATCAGCCAGGTTTGGATGGAAGAAGCCAACGTTCTACAACAACGACATGGGCCTGAGCCAGTGTTGTCGTCTGATATTCCGCGTCTTTCGCGATCGGAGCTTAGTGACCTTCAGAAAACAGATCCAGACGTTGGCCGTCTTCATGTCTTTTGGGAACAAAAGAGACTACCAACATACAGATTGCTAGGTGGTGAGAGTAAACGTGTGAAGAAGCTCGTCAAGTCTTGGGACCGTCTTGTCAAGGTTGATGGTGTCCTGTATAGGAGGATACAGAAGAATGGCAATGAGGTTCGACAAGTTCTTCTACCAGAGACTTTGAAATATAAAGTGTTGGCTGCGGTCCATGATGAAATGGGACATCAAGGATATGACCGGACTCTACTCACAGCTAGATGCTACTGGCCCTTCATGGCTAAAGAACGTCAAAACATCAATAGGATCCCTCATCGCAAAGAGACCTTTGGAGATCTTAGCTATGGATTTTACGGTGCTCGAGAAAAACTACAACAACCTAGAGAACGTGCTGGTATTAACTGACGTGTACACTAAGCTCACACAAGCAGTTGCCACAAGGGATCAATCTGCAAAGACAGTGGCACGTGTTCTAGTTCAAGAATGGTTTGTGCGGTATGGTGTTCCGAGAAGGTTACATAGTGACCAGGGCCGAAATTTTGAAGGAAAGGTCATCGAAGAACTGTGTACTATGTATGGTATCACTAAGACCAGGACCATACCATACCATCCCGAGCAGAATGGACAGTGTGAGAGATATAACAGAACACTGCACAACCTTTTGAGTACACTGCCCCCAGAGTCAAAACGCAAATGGCCACTGCTTCTGCCAGAATTAACTCATGCATACAACTGTACACCTCATGCAACAACTGGGTCTGCTCCATTTTATCTGTTTTTCGGGCGCGAGCCGAAGCTGCCTGTAGACCTTATGCTAAGAGAGACTGCGGATCCAGAACAAGCGCCTCAAGAGGAGTGGGTAACTGAACACCACCAGAGATTACAGAGTGCATTCCAGTTGGCAAATTGGAGAGATGATCTATCTCAGGTACGTACATTCCCCCAAAATCCTGAACGGGGCTCTGAAGTGAAGCCTTTCCGGGGTAGTTCACCTTCCTACGTATAAGTATTATTGAGTACTTCTAGGACTACTATAAGTAAATCGTTAATATCGAAGTGTATACATAAATAGATAATTGATACAGATGAATTGTTGCCTCAAAAGGGCTCACACGCATAGATACATACATAAATATATACAGACATACGCTTACATAATATACATGATAAAACAATAGTGTACACATACTAAAATTGCATACTTATGAAATCGTTCAATTCATCTAAGAGGGTTTACTCCTATATCTCGTAAAGTCTCCCCTGAGTGTTCCTTAGTACATCATCCGATCATCCACTGGGCAAAGCGTAGCAGCCAATGTACGGTTTCCGGTTTCCATCAATGCATCGATGAAGGCTTGAAATGCCCTCGGGCCTCTTCTAAAGAGATCTATCACCAGGTTACGGGCTCGATCCGTGTTAATTTTCTCCGCCAAGACACTCTCGCACATCTGTTTGGTGAGTATGTTTTTAACCCGGAGTGCATCGCAAACATCGCACACAAACTTCATCTCATTCACTAGAGTGACGAAGTTGTGTCGAAGGATTTCTCGATGTTGGTCTTCCATGGTAGAATCCGGTAGAAGTTTTGAAGTGGGGTGGTAATTCCGATGTCTTATTTATACTCCAGCATCACGTGATTAATGGATCTCGTGACGTCAACCCTCGAAGGCTTTAGTCAGTAATTCAATGTCTATGACGGGTAGGTCGTACATATTAAAACGTTTCGCTATAAAATCGTATACTAAAACATTGTTATTTCTCAAGTTTTCGGTAAACATATTTACAATAGAGGACATCGAAACTCCGCGGCATCTGTGTAGTAAATAGAAGAGACAGAATTGGCCGCATACACTTGACAAAGAACCTTGAACTCTTTTTACGTTGTATATCCACGATTTTGATTTTTCTTACAGAAATGTTACGAATTCTTCGTGCAGCGGGAGGAAAGCGTATGAATCGAAGTACTCGGCCACTCCGTCTTCAGATATGAACATGGCGATCCAGTGTTGGCCATCCATCGTATGAGGATGAGTATTGCATACCAAAGCGACCTTCCTATTATGATTTTTCAGTTTCAACGGTAGTGTATCTCTAGAGTACACTCCTTGAAATATATGCTTGGTAAACGGATCGGTCCTTAGAATATTCGTTATCTGTTCTGTATTCATTACGCGGCGTAATCGAACATCACATTCCGTGATCGGTCTATCAGAATCAGATTGTCGAATTCCGCGTAGCAGATAACGTTAATGGTATTTGGAAGCGCGTGGGCAAACCTCATTTCCAAACGTAGGTTTCCTTGTTTGACAAGGTTGAAGTGTTCTCCATGTGACAGATCAGGGGTTAGGTCGAAACTGAACAGCGTATATCCGGCGTTGAATTCGGTCCTGGATATATGATTGCCTTCGTCTTTGTAGTGTTGTCCAGTACTCGTGTACAGTCCTAAGTAGGATCTCATATAGTTTTGTCTTTCGAAATTGGGCTGCAGGGGCGTTGAGGGTACTTGCCGACCGTCCACGTATAGGGCAAAGAAATTCATGCCGTAGTGCTTCACGTGGAAGGGTTCTTATGGTAGACCCCATTGTAGGCATCGGTGTCTACGCAGGCTACGACGATTCTCTTGGGTAACTGCCCTAACAATAAATTTTCTTGATTAACGGACATGTTACCCCGGGGGACTGAGAAAACCTTCATAGAAACCCGTTTCACCGGGTATTTACAACTGCCTTTCTGTAGTGCCGCTGTGTGCGCCAACACGACGGACGGTTTTAGTTTCACTTTTCGTACGAATAAGGACACTGCATTTGAGATGATTTTGAAAGTAGGATTAGCCTCGTCTGATAGTAAAGCGAAGGCATCTTTACTACGCATGAGTTTTATCTTGAGGTCCACCCCGTTCAAAATATATTTAGTCTGAAAACACAGGTCCAGGTGAAGCTTTCCCATCATGTCTACCAGTCGACTGGCTGAGGTGAACCGTTTGCGCTCCTTTAAACCGGTGTTACCACCCCCTGCCTCCATTTGCCCGGTGGTGTCTTTGTACCACAGTACAGATGTCAACTGAGATTCCTTGGCTTCGCGCCCATAACTCAGCAGAGTTTCGAGATAGGCTCGAAAAGGGTATGTATCCGTGCTGGAGGAAATTAATGTTTCGTTTAAACTAAAATCCACCTGGCTGAACAGAGAGTGTAACCAGAGAGTGGACCGACGTTAGTCGCCAGGTGCACATTTGTGCCATCTCCGTTGACGATCTTGGCTCTTACGTAAATATGCGTATTCGCCAAGTCAATGTAGTCCTCGCCGGAACCACTAATACTGAACTCTATAGGACCGTTTTCAGTTAAAGTTGCTACCGGATGATGTTCAACTCATTAACCCTCTTGCACGCTCGTTTGAGTCGGAAGAACTGCGAACAAATCTAATTGGCTATTCGTACACTCGCACGATAGGGGGTGTATTAGAGACATCTGTTGTTTTTGTTTTTTTTTATCTCTGAAATATATCTCGTTGGATGCGTCTACTTCTCTTGACGTTTCCACGACTGCCTCTTTTGCTCGGTACTTTGCGTTTTATAGACCTCGGTCTGGCCGAATCAGGCACGCCGAACAGGTGTTGGTCGGCTTTACGTATCAGCTTCGCACCGGCCTGCTTCGATCCCTGCACTACCGATTCTTTAGCATTTCGCCCCGATAAAACATCACCGGCTACTTCTAACCCCGTTTGAACGGCGTGTTTACCTAATGATTTAGCGCCTCGAGACAGAAACGGTAGCATGGTTTTAAATATACCTCCGAATATGTTTCCGATACCGTGCCCGCTTTGCATTCGAGCCCCTGAAAACACCGGTAACCCATGTCCGACTTGAGAATGTTAATAATCGACGTATGCTTTATGATTACATCGATATGGCATTCTCATGTTTAGATAAAATTGGGCGATCGTCGTTGCCTAAAATGAAGCGTAACGACTACTTTTCCCGACTCGAATGGCACTTTCGTTCCAGCGTCGTCTCTTATATCTATTTCCACCGTAGAAAAGTGTTTCTCTTGAATCGGAAAGTATTTTACGTGATCGTATGACTGCGTGACGTACTCGCCGTGATTTCCGGTAACGGGTACGATACGTAGTAAAGGTACAAGACTATCGCCGACAATATGCGGTTCCACTACGTCGCAGTAGACGTATAAGGAATTTAGATGCGTGTTAACATAAGCAGTTCTATTACTGGTATGAATGCCTCGCCCGTATTTAGTATGTGTAAACCCTAAAATGTCTTGTAAACGAGGGCTGAGCTCAACCATTGTCTTATTTTCCACGCCTAATTTTACTCTCCTGGTACGGTTGTTGAAATTGATCTTCACCTTTTTCTTGAGGGACTTCAACTTCGCATCTTTCGTGTCGTTCAGTTCAGAGATCAGTTCACCGACCGTGGGGTAATATCCGGTGTCCAAGATAACAGATATATTGAGAGCATCATCCAGTACCACTTTCATGTGTATGGCATCTCGGGGTACGTTGTAAAAAGTATTAGAGTAATGTAATTCAACCATGCCCACCTCCCAATCACCTCGAAGTTCGACGGGTTGAGGAAGTTGTGTGTTGTAATTGGTCAAAGTATTGTTCGGGAAATATTCCATAGAGCTGTTACTCGGTAATGTGACGTAAAACATGTTCGAATGAATCTATGTTAATATTTTATAAAGACCTCCACGATAATCATTCTCTCCCCAAACCTCTGGAACGACTACCGGACTGCCGAGATCTTCCTCTTGCAGGGCCTCTTGCACGACTGCCGAGCTGACGAGATCTCCCTCTTCTTCTACTTCTGTCAAAGCTACTGGACTGAGATCGGGAACGTTCGAGATCCTGAACCGGAACAGGTATTTGCGCAGATGTTCGCATAAAATGCCATCGGTTTGGATTCCCAGTTAAATCTTGAGGTACATTAGTTTCTTTCAGCCCTCGGGCAAACATTTCCCATCCTTCTGGATTGAAACGTTGACGATGACGTAATGTGTCGTTAATCAGGTCAGAGATATTCGTGTTCCCCATTACTTGATTTTTGTACACGAGTTCGCCTTTATCGTTCCATTTCATACTAGGACTCGCCTTTATACGATTAAGTAAAAGCCGCGCTTTTCTCTGCATGGATTGCGGCACACTCTCTAAAACTTCTCGTTCGACCGCATCCGGTTGCTCCATTCCTGGATCTGGGCGGTTTTGAGCAGTCTCTGGCACTTCCCCCGTATTTGTCCCCCCTTGTACAACCTTAACCTTCAGGGGTCGTTGTTCGTTCAAGTATTTGCTCTGAAACGTCAAATAACGCTGTAAGACCTGATTATATAATGACACTTTATCTCGTTCGGCCAAATCCTGTCTCTGTAATACGCTTTCCATTTCTTGGTCCAAAGTTCGCATGAGAGAGGCTGTGCTGTCGGGAGGGCCTTGATTATTTTGCTGCAGGGCTCGCAGCATACGTTGATGCACTAACGCCATCTTTTTAAAGGGTTCCAGTACTGATGCCCGAATATACCCGATACTATAGGCCCTAGTACTGACGCGGCGATAGGGGCTAGTGGAGCTCCGAGAAATCCGCCTTTCTGCAGTATCTTTCGCTTCTTATTCTGGGGGTTGTTTTTCTTGGCTAATCAACGAAACGCGTCTTTATGACGACGTAATTTGGTTTTCTGACTAGGGTTTAAATGTACGTTACCTTTTAAAACATTCAGCGCGCATTCGCAAAGGCAAGTGAGTAATTCTTCATCAGCACCCTTGATAATGATTTTACACAATTTAGGATCGGCTTTCGACAACACTTTGACGGCTAAAGCGTTTCTCTTCAGTCTTGCCGACATGATACCAAGACCCCTAATGAACTGATACTCTATTCTACGTTTCCTTCTATCTTTTCACGTAGACGTATTGGATTTCCCCCGGAAATATAAGAGTACGTAATCTCATGTACTCGGGAGTCTCTTGCTTCAAATCTATTAGGAGATAGCCGTACGGCTCAGAAACGGCGCTCTTGTATACGCTGTGTAAAAAATTAGAACTTCCAGGATACATCTGTTTGGCCAAATGGGAGATTTGAGACGCATCCCTTGGGTTTTTGAAAAGAATAATGTAATGACAGTTCAAGCTTATAGTTCTGTGCTCTTTATTTTTACTAAAGGGATTTTGACTGATATAAATCACGCTAGCATTACGATGGTGGCTACCTTTCGTAAATAACTAACTTACTCTTCCCTCAATCTCAGACATCAAATCGTCTATTATAATGAGTTTTCTTTTATCAGAAACCTGTTCGGATAAGCCGCTCAACCCTTCGTGAAATTCAACGTCTGGAAACTCAGAGAATAGGGGCTGCCATTCGTCGTAACACCAAATTATCTTTTCGGGCGGCTGATCGATCAATTCTCGAGCCGTTCGTATTAGCCGTACAACGAACTGTGTATTTCCGCTCACCGTAGTTCCAGAAATCATGCATGTATAGGGATGCTTCAACCGCGTATCCATTATGAGCTCGTAAGCGGCAGACTAATGAGCGCGTAAGTATTCACTAGCGTTTTATAGTGATTTCTTATCCGCGCTGCCATATAGCCACGGACTCGACGACACACGTCTCGCGTGAATTTTCTCAATACCACAGATCGTCCCTGATTCCTAATACCGTCTCGAAACATCTCGTCTACCACTGTTTTAAAACCTTCCAGCGAATGTATCGCATCAACCATTCCTTCCCATTTCTCTATTCGTTTTTCAAGCTGTCTGTATTTGAAAATATTTACTAATAACAAAAGAGTGATTACCATCTCTATCAGTCGCTTTGCTGTAGCCGTTGTAACGCCCTATCTACGTCCACCGTTCTCCGTTTAAGATGTTTCCACTGCGAGAGGTTTAACCAAATGCCCTTTATCGTAGCTCTATCGTTCAAGAAATAGCGAAAATCTATCCGAATATCACCCCCAAATCGGCATATACTCAACCTTATACCTTCGCTTAAACGAAATTGAGTAGAGTGACGGCACCCCCCTGTAGATCGACTTTCAATCGCTGATACTGATTATATGATCAAAACGATACTGATTATATGATCAAAACGGGTTTCTACGGATGATTGATTGGTACGCGGCAAGCTAACTAATGCCGTACCGAGATTTAACACAATGACAAGTGACGTGATTTTCAGAGCCACTAATACTCGTTCGATTTTAGTCATGTTCATCCTCCGGGCATTAACGAGCAACTGACGTTATGTTTCGTAACTATAGCTTATTTATATCAGCAGCGGGCATCCATGAGTTGAACGAAACGGGCCAGCCCAACCATTTGATCAGGTAATGCATTTTCCCTTTCAATTTCTTTCTCTTTAAAATTTTCTCCACTTTATAATAGGCGCCTTTAGTTTTCGTAACGGATTGTAACTCCGCTTCGTAAAATACGCCTTTTATCTCTTCTCCGTTTAAGTCGGCTAAACCGTAAACGACCGGACCTCTCGGGATACGTCGTTTGACGGTAAACACCTCTTCCGTCCAGTTGGAAATATATCCCTTGTCAAATGTTCGCTTTACTTTACTAATGCGTACTCGTTCGCCCACCTTAAATTTAAAACTCTTGTTTACTCTTTGCTTTCTATACAAACGATTCCGCACTATTTTTTCATTCGACCTATTCACTTCCGCTGGGGCCATGCCTATGCTTCTGTGATAGGTGTGATTGTAGCCTTTCACTAACTTCGATAAGACATCGATATATCGGCGTGTGTTGTTCGCCGTAAAATATTGGAACACCTTTCGTTGTATAGTCCTGTGCCATCTCTCGACGATACTGGCCTTGTTTTCTGAGTAGGTATGGAAAAAATATATCTTTTTTGATTTGAGGAAAGATTGGAATTCTTTGTTCATAAATTCCGTACTTTGGTCGGTCTGGATGTATACGGGGACACGCCCATCTTTCAAAATCATCTTGAATGCGTTTATAACGTTTTTCGAAGATTTAGTTTTGACAGGGATGGCCCAAGCGTATTTACAAAATATATCTATACACGTTAACAGATATTTGCTGTTATTATTATGTTTAGACAACGATGATCCACCAAATCTGCCTGAAATTGATAATTAAGACCTTGGGATATAGTTTTGTTCCGAGGAAATTTACGTTTAACACCCTTGTGCAGAGAATAGGTATCTTGTTCTCCCAGCCATCGTCTGATTTCGCTATAAGTAACCCTTTTCCCATCGGCTTTCGCCTTTTCATAGATACGTTTCACACCTCCGAAGGCAACTTCACTCTTCGGATCGTAATAAAGCCTGCGCAGATATTTACTCAAAGGGTTCATGTTCGGACTCGACGAACTCAACGTGCAAACTGACAATAAAGAGGCATGCAAATGATATAAAACAAAAACAGGCTTTTGTAGACAGTGATGATGATGATTTAGTATTATTAAAAATGAATATATATATGCATTTATGATCGAGTAATCACTATAGGTACGATCTAGGACAAGATTCATAGTTCATTGTTCGAAGATCAAAGTCCTTTTTCCAAAATTCACAGTTCTGTTTTCTTTGTCGCTCAAAGTCCATGTATTCAGCATTTCAAAGTACTTAAGCGCGGAATATTTTCAACAGAGCCGCTCACAGTTTATCATACCATTCCTGAGTCTTCAGTGTCGTTTTCCAATCTTCTGTTTGTAATTTCCATAAGTACACCTGATTGACGTTGTATTCAGAGTCAAGAATTTTCTGTTCAAAATCTTTTAACACGTTTTCCACCTCGAGGGAGTCGATAGCTTCCTTCAGATAACCGTAGACTCTATCTTCGGGTGACGACATCATGCACTCGTGTCGACGTTGGCTGGGGTTCTCCGTTATACAGCCTTGACATTTTCGTCTATTGATTTCGCTTACGAGGGGGTAGGCAGTTTTCGCGAAACACTCTACTAATATCTGTTCCAGGTAGTCTTTCCTTTCCGTGTCATACCAGAAATAAGCCTGCCGATTTTCCGGTAAAGCTGAACAGGCATCTCATCATCAACGTTACCCATGTGCTTTAGATCATAGTCTATGGATGCAGCGTTTTCTTTCAGAGACTTCCACGCAGAGGCCTCGAGCACCAGGCCTGTTTTGGTCGGACGGAGCTTTTTGGTAAAGTTCCCGATCAGCCATTTTCTCAAATGCACTTTGCATTCACCCTTAAACATCGAAGCACTCGGGTGCACGTTGCCGGTTGCACGACAAGGTTCTTCAGACAATCATCTATTTCATCGAAGGCACCTTTCAAGTTTTCCCAGGCCAGGGTCGATAAAGTGACGTGTCGTCGCATCGAATCTCGGTTGTTTCGTATCTCCACGTAGCCGACTGCTTCTCCGGTAAAAGAATCATTGTCCATCTCAGAAAATACTGTAAGACTGCAGGATTTATCCAGGGTATACATCTTGATGGCTTGTTTGCGTCAGTAATAGTGAATGCACGTTTTAGAGAACTAAACAATTTTCTGCCGTATTTATGGGCGTTCGGTCACGTGACGCCGCCATGCACTGGTCCTAAACAGACACCTAGAGCGTCAGCGGTAATGCTGTGAACCTAGTATATCCTATATACGATATGAACGCATATATGGTTTGTATTGCTGAGCGACCCGCCCTGTTCAGGCAATTAGTCACGGTTTCATACAGACATCTAGAGCGATGTACAGAATAGTAAGATATTACAGACACGTGTTCAGAATATAATCCGCACGCTGTACCGAGCTCTCCGTGTATGGTCCCGCTATATGTGGCTGAACGAGTGACACGAGCGTGGGTCTAAACGGGCACCTAGAGTGCGCTGTAGATAGAGTAGTAGACTATTAGAAACACGTATTGGGAATATAACCCTCGCGCGATACCGATCTCTCAGTATACGGTCCCGCTATCTGTGATTGGACGAGTGACACGAGTGTGGACCTATTCAGACAACTAGAGCGCTTTAGACATAGGGGTTGGTATACACGACTTCGCATCAGTACAAGTTTTCACCAACACGTATACGCTTCTATGTGTCTGTCTTCCGTATCTTACAACCCAGAAAAAGTCCATTTATTCAAATAATACCACCGTACTTAACTATAACTACCAGAGAAAACGGTTTCTTAAGTCGGTACGACTTGTCCCCCCCCCCCCCATTCCTTGAATCAATAAAATATGATTAAACTATATCTATCACTTTAACGTCTAATTTTATATTCCCGCATATCGCTATTCATAAAGCAATAATCGTATACATTATATTATGTAATATCTTACGTCATATCGTCAGAAGCTCTCTGATTGGCTGAAAATTAACCTAGGATTTCCCATAAGGTCTTAAACAGACATATTAACTACTCATATTCCATCAGAAATTTGCTTCATAGATTGACTATGAAGGTGAAATTTTTCATGCTTCTGTGACAAAACGTAAGTCCAAGATTGAGGGTATGACCAAACTGTTTATAAATTTACATATAACCCATTCAGCTGATTTTGTCATAATATGGAAATATATATAGTATATACAAACGTGAATATAATCAAAACCATGTAGAAAAGCTCTACATTTATATTCTTTGAAATACCCCCAGAAAATCCCTTTTTGTCCAAACAAAAAGAAAGAAGAATAAAAGATAACCATATAGTTACATGTATACGGGTAGCTTCGGTACATGCCGGATTCTTTTATGGTATCTATTTCAACTATTATGGTATTATCTCAGTTAATCAAACAGCACTAATCATACCCTGATTTAAGATAATTAAGCATATGTACAAAGTAAATAGCAACTGATACATGTAGGTACATGTAACTGAAGCTTCATTAATTATGCAGACTGATAATTAAATTGTCTATTAAAGATTAGCTTTCAATGATCTGATATTAGAGAAAGTCATTCAAGATGTAAAATACCAGCAAACACTTTTATAAAACTTCATATTATAATTGCAAAATAAATCTAGAAGTTGAAGATATTATTCAATAATGCATGTATGTATTTACTAAAATAAACCTAGTTTATTCTAAATTGAAAATATGGGTTGAAAAAGGAACTAAAACAGATGGTCAGTTAAGCTCACCCTGCAATGTTTTACACACTCTACAAGACATTCCTTCTCATCAGGACATATTTTGTACTAGTTCAGTGAATGCAGGTTCTGTCCCCCTATCAATTAAATTTCCATAAATTAGGGAAACATGTATTGCCAGGAGACCCCCAGATAATCAGCTATCTAGAGCAAGCTGATGGGTCAAATTTCTTCAGACAATCTTTAACTTAGAATCTCTGTAGTTGTACTGGTATGGTAGGGGGCCTACTTAAAACTCCCACTCAATTTTGATGAACTAAATTTAGACAAACAGATTTGAATGGATATAGAACTCTTAAAAGGTGAAATATTCTGAACCATATTTGTACAAGAATTACAAATAAACCATATATGAATTTGATGGTTCTTAAACAACTATATTATAACTTCACTTCAATGTACATAATTCAAAGTTATAATAGCTTAAGACTGCCTGAAAACAACAGTTACATGTATTTATTGATTATGCATAACTAACAGCATAGCCAAATAAACTATCAAAATAACAACAGCATGCTTTATAGTGTAAAACGAATTATGTATAATACACGCATAGTCAAAAATAAAAAACTTTTAACATTGTCAAACTTCTTTCCTGGTATCTGTGTTATAACAATGCTACTCAATCTTACCATACACCATAGTAGTATATAAAGGACCGATAAAGTAGCTGGCTTCTCACTGCGCATGCGCGAGATCTCGAAAAAAAAAACAGGCGTGGGGAGGTCATGGGGAGGTGTGCGCAGGTGTGTTCTGCGCAAGTATGACGTCACTTGTGGGATGTATTCCTCCGCGGTGATGCGGTCTGGCGGTGAATCGGTCTGCATCCGCGGACAGAAAATAGTCCCAAATACGCGTGTTTTCGTGAGAATGTTGGCAATCTTCAGGGGCGAGAGGGGTCCCTAGTGGGCTGATTGGTTCGAATGAGGTGTCAAAGTGAAGCGCTCCTCCAGGGCCATCCAGTCATGGGTGGGTGTATGTAAAATTAGGATTTGTCGCGAAAATATAAAAAGCGGAACACAGACTCTACTCCTAAAATAGGGGAAAACTCCTATCAACCCTATCCCAAAGGGCGAAAATCGGTCCCCCGGGCTTATCGGGGCCTGCTGAGAGAGGCAGGGTGGGTGTATGTAAATTGAGGATTTGTTCCCCGAAAATATAAAAAGCGGAACACAGACTTTATCCCTACAATAGAGGAAAACCCCTATCAGCCCTATCCCAAAAGGCTAATATCGGTCCCCGGGCTTATCGGGGTCTGTCTATCAAATCATGGATGCATGTAAAATGAGGATTTGTACACGAAAATATAAAAAGCGGAACACGGACTTTACTCCTAAAATAGGGGAAAACTCCTATCAACCTTGTCTAGTGGGGGCTAATATCGGTCTCCGGGCTTATCAGGGGTGGGTCATGGGTGGGTGCATGTAAAATTAGGGTACTCATCTTACATCCGGGTTTTTTCCATGTAGGTTACTGTGCAGGTCACGTGGTTTGGTGGGTCTACGCAAGTGTGTGACGTCACTTCCGGTTTTCAGAATGACCGAAAAACTACATTCAAACACAGAAGAGTTCCAATTTTTCCTTAGACCTTAGACGTATGGAATGCATGTACTGACCTTCAACATTCGGGTCCTCTTAAACATCCGGGTTTTCCCCGGCCCGGCCGCACGCAGCGCGTGGGTTATCCGGCTGTGCACGCCTGCGCGGGTTATCCGGCAGTCCACACAGGTTATCCGGCTGCACGTATGCGCGTGTCAATTTCGGATCAAACGTTCAAATATCACATCCAGGTCAAAGAGTCAAAGATTCGGCCCTCTTCGGGTCAATAGATAGCGTTTATCCGCCCTCCCGAAGCCCCCATGTTATGCACAGATCACGCCATAGCATTATAGTATGAGACCGAGTGTGTGTTTATCCGGGTCCTCGTTGTGCGTGTGAACAACGCCACTATGACGTCACACCCGCATGTAAACTTCACGCCACAGCATTATAGTACATGTAGTATGGGACTGAGTGTGTGTACATCCGGATCCTATGTGCGCGTGAATGACGTCACTATGACATCACATCCGCATGTAAACATACCCATAGCGGTTCCTCCAGCCTGCATGTGCTGTGATGGAGGGGCTAATAAAATGATTGACCTATAATCTTTGTTGTTGTTGTTGCTCTCTTTTTGGACTAACCAATCAGAATAGTACGTATCACGTACTACACCCGTAGAGCTACGTATAGGTGCACATGTGTGACATGGTCTATAAAACACGTCCCTCTGGATCCCACATCCCCATTCCTACGGTCGCTGATCCATGACGGACACCCACTCCTATGCGACTCGCATGTTACATCATGCGACCGTGGTTCATTCATTCACGGATTACCGAGCAGTGGTTCGGTCCATGTTTGCAGATGGTGACGACAATGAGGGACGACGCCAGATCATGAAAGAGTTCATAGAAGCGGTCCTCGACAGAGTGCACTCGATGGAGAGGTGTGCTATCACACATCACTACTGGACTATGACAGCCATCCTTCATGCCCGGACTATGGACCACGAGCGCTCACGACGGAACCAGCGACGGCTCGTTGGCCTAGTAATGGTCTTTGCCCTATTGATCCTGACGCTGTGGCAACGACAACGGCAGCGAAAGAAAAAGAACGGCTCTTCAGAGCCTCCACAGATGCGCTTATGTGCAACCGATATATACAAGAGCCAGTCACAGTGTGTGTCATTAACTGTTCGTCATTGGGTCAACCATGTCACCAGTCCTACGAGCCATCCTTCCTGTTACAACCCAGGTGGGGTTACACGTCTATGAAGATAAAGTCACCATCGTTGAAGACAGTGGAGATGTTTGCTGGTCGCGCGCTGAGACCATATCGAATATGGTTATGCTACACCGTGACGGCTGGACCAAATTTAAACGGGTGTTGAGCGGTGAGCTCGACGGAAACTTCATCCACATAGATAATGCCATCTACGTACACAATGGACCCTTCTTCCCACGCCTGGGCCGTTACCAAGACCCCACGCGAGGCTTCACCCTAGACCCAATCTGTGGACAGCCTTCGAGAAAGTGGTGCCTATCGTGGACCAGCTGTTTACACCGAATGAACGGTCAGCTGTTCAGATGGAGTCGACTCGTGCCCTGAGTGAAGCGGCGACAGAACCCAATGAACAAATTACCAAATCTAGTTATCAAGCGGAGGCAGACGACGATGCCATTGCTTATCTGGCTAGACTGTCAGCCCAGTGACATGACCACCCGATCCTTTGATCTCACGACTTTTTCTTCCTATCAATACGAGAGACAGTCAAATCTGGTACCATTCACGTACTGACCATGACGGAGCATATAATACAGACGTTTCTCAGCTTTTCCTTCACGTCTATGCGGATAAGGTCGATATCATGCAGGAGACATCTGTGATGCGGACCCTATACAACCTTGCCCGGCTAACATTCGTCTGTCTCGGGGGGCTGGACCAAATTCAAACGGGTGTTGTCTGGTGAACTTCACGGCGACCTCATCCACTTGTAACGATGTGTACATCTGACGCGGCCCCTTCTTTGCTCAATTGGCTCGGCTAGATGGGGGTACAGTGCATTTTACCCTTCACCCTGTTCTATGGGCTGCATTGGAAGATGCTGTGGCAGATGTGGATCAAGCGCTTATGGAGGAAGAGCGGTCATCAGACGAGTTGGACTGGTCATTTACCATGGACAATGTCCTGGCAGAAGCCAACGAAGATAATCAGAAATAAACTCCGGCCCAAGATATACCCATTATAAATAAACGATAGTGCCAGGTTCCATCATGATTTGTCACCATGAAGAGCTGGGAGAAAGGTGTTGGATAACTTATACTACATTCCCGACAGTCCGGCAGCCTAAAGTGCATTGTCGGCTCTCTATCGAGCAGCCAAACTCCAGGGGATACAACTTGTTCAAGTCCGAGATGCGTTAAAAAAACAAGACATCTATACCTTACATCGATTTGTTCGTCGCCATTTTCTATGAAAGCGGGTCATCGTGGGTGGTGGATTTGGTCGATATGAGCGCCTTTGCCAAACACAATGATGGGAATCGGTATATCTTGACGTGCATCGATATCCTGTTGAAGTATGCGTGGGTGGTACCCATCTGGAGGAAAACGGGGGCGAATGTCATAGCGGCGTTCAAGGACATCTTCAAGACCGGGCGCAAACCCTTGTATTTGCAAACCGACGAATGCACAGAATTCCTCAACAGACCGTTCCAACAGAAAAACAAAGCAAGACTACTACACGGTGGAGCAGATTTTGAAAACGGAACGTCGACGTGGCAAACTGTTTCATTTCGTCAATTGGCAAGGCTGGCTCAGTTCCTTCAATTCCTGGGTCGCGGCCAACCAAGTGAAACGACTATAAAGCCCGACACTACTACCGTCATCCTTCATTCCATGTTCGACCATGAACACGCTGCTATGGACAAAAAACATCTGTCTCTGAACACAGCGTCTCCCAAAACGTGCAAAGCGCAAGTGGGCGTTGTGGTGATACTGCTAACCATACCGAGTGTGTTGTACGGAGGTGTGTTTTACGACGTAGCCTATCTCAGCACTCTACTTAACCAACCTAGAACTCCAGCTGTGAGTGGCAGTCAAACCAGTCTACGGACCTTCTCTACACCCGTCAACCCCGTGGTCGAAACGAGCCCAGTCATCACCACCACACCACGTGTCCAAGCCACATCGAGCTCCACACCGAGTATACAGTCAACACCTACACCAAGTGCATCCACTACGTCTCAAAACCCACCGGATTTCATCACTAACAGTGAACGCTCATCGACAATGGCAACCAACGTTGTTGTTGTACCCACCACCACCCCAGTTCACTCGTACCAAATTTACAAGAGCGGGTTACCACGACATCGGATACACCTCCAACCATGGACCCTCGGTGGCAACATCCCTTCACTTGCGTCATCGCAGGATCAACGGACTCCGGCAAAACGCACTTCATCAGGAAGCTCCTTCAACATGCCGACAGCATGATCACCCCACCCATTGCCCGAGTCGTGTATTGTAATGGCAGGCAGGCAGCTTATGCAGCAATGCCCCACATCACGTTCGTGGAAGGCCTACCCAATCTGGCCGATTTGGAACCGGACACCTCGGTGGTTCTGGATGATCTCATGGTGGAGCTGGATGCGCGGGTCACCCAACTCTTTACCAAAGGCAGCCATGATCGATGGCTCAGCATCATCTACAGTGTACAGAATCTGTTCAGTAGAAACAAAGAACATCGGAATATCAGGTTAAATGCCCACTACTCCGGGAGATACCACTCAACTGCTGCACCTGGCGAGACAGATATATGCCGGCCGCACACCGTTTGCGTTGGAAGCCTTTAAGGATGCGACAACCCCTCAGCACGGGTATTATGCTTTTCGACCTCAAGCAAGCCACCCCTGATCAGCTTCGACTACGGACCGGAATCTTTCCCGGAGAGACCCACCACGTTTACATGCAAAAATAATGTAAAAACACCCACAGTGGCTCCCCCAGCTGGGGTGTGTGTTTGATGAGGGGAATAATAAAAGAATTAATACAACATCATGGTTGATTTTTGTCTCTGTTCAATATTCAGGAGGTAGCCCACAAAAGGATAAAAAAGGGCAGAGTTGTTGGTTATAGCATTAGTTGTACATGATGTCTGCGCGAGTACGGAAGCATGCCTCGACGCTCCGTGTATTGAAGATGGCTCCAGCGAGTTGGTCTGAACCATTGTACGATGTCTGTGCGAGATGGGTACAACCTGTTAAAAGGCAACGTACTACTGACTCTGGCTTAGAAGACCAAGTTGGCCAAGCATAAGACAGGTCTCCGAACCATAGTCCAGAAGCGAGTCTCTCAAACACAAAAGAAAAAAGTGTTACAGAAAGGCGGCTTTCTCGGGGTCATCTTAGCACCGTTTGCCGCTTCCGTGTTGAGTCCAGTATTGGGCGGACTCTTCGACCGACAATGAACCACACGAAAAAATTGCTCCTCGTCGAACCACCGCTCTTTCAAACCTCCAATCGTCCTACCCTTTTTCACCTATGGTGAAGACGATAAACGCCCTCGAGGAAGAGATGCAGCAGATCTTACAAAGACCAGGGTTAAGCGACATTGAGAAAGTACAACGGTACAATGAGACACTTCAACGGTACATGACGTTCATGGACCAATACAAAACCCTCTCTACCCCAGCACCACTACCACCACGCGACACCCCGCCGACCTCAGCACCACTCAAGCAGCCGCCATTATCAGAGGTTCCCCCACAGCCCCACAGTGGGTCGAAGAAGAAGTAACTGCATCGGTCAAGAAACAAGCTGGCCTGGTACTACAACGGATGAAACAGAATCATAACATGACTTGGAATGATAAAGGCGAACTACTGGTACAGAATCAGGTAGTCCCCGGTACCCACATGATGGATTTAGTGAATGACCTGATGCGTCAACGCAGGTCGCACACGGATCCTCGCGGATGGGAGGTCTTCGATCAAAGCTGGAAAGACCTGCCTGTACCACAGGAATTGGTGGGGAACTCTCAGCGCTGGGCCTGGATGCAGCGTGACTCGCCGGTGCACGCACAACGACAGACGCAACCCTCACACACTTGGGAAGCCGAGTGGAAACCGCAGGCACCCCCCAAAACACCACTACGGCGGGCATCTACTTTTTCATCCCTTCCACCCCGCCACCCCCTGAAACTACGTCCATCAAGATCTATGAAACGTAGCAAGTCACCACGACGAACACGACGCCGGACACAACCACCAAAGGCCTGGAACACCTATTAAAACCAACAGCAGCAGCAGGAAAGCTCAGTAGGCATGTTTTACCTCACCCTACCCAGTAACAGTTCGCTGGATGAGTTTCCTGACAACACCTTCGCAAAGTACGTGACCCAGTTACTGCAACCGTTGCATTTACCTGCCCTTACTCGTGGTACAACGTGCGAGCCGATAAAGTGTGGTACGAGGGGACCTTCGAAGGAAAAGACACCCGACTCACCCTCCTCGAAGGCCAATATGATACCCCCAAGGCTTCATAAATGGCTGACAAGACTGTTGCATTATAAGGCTCTACGGGAGGTCACGAATTCTTCAAAACTAATAAAAACGCACACAAAGACAAGGCACAGATCATCCTCACTGCCAACGTGAGTGTCGTACTGAGTCCTATCCGACCTACACCGGTCCATCCGAGGACCATGGCCAGAACCCGATGGATATGAAGTCGGGTATGTATGGACACTACATCTGCTCAGACGTGATCGACAACCACATCGTGGGCGATATCAACACACCTCTGTTACGGGTGGTCTCCATTAAAAAGAAGTATGGATATCAAGTCACTCAATTTCACCCACATGCTCTACCTACCCGTACGACAAAACTATCACGATGGATATAACAGATGACACGGGACGACCGGTCGCATTCCAATGAGAGGAAGTGGTGCTGACACTTCATCTCCGACAAGCACGTTCTCCCCACTTTCTATAATAAAAGTACCTTACAAGTGCGATGCACACAGCTATATGGACTATTATGCCCAACAGACCGGAGGTGGCCTTCGGGTCTTTAGCGGCGCACGCATGCAACAGGGACATGGGCTTGGGAACATACTTGGGAGCATCGTCAAAACGTTCTTACTCTTGGTGACGCGTCAGCAAAAGAGCGGTGTGCAGTGGACTGCAAGTCATCGGTGATGTCTTGGGGGGGTACGGCACCCAAAGAAGCCTTGAAACGGCGGGCCATAGAAGCAGGCGGCGTCTTGGTCGCCAAAGCACAATGCACCATAGGGGATAAAATATGTGCACCAACGAGACCACGCACCCAGAATATCAAGAGCCCTGCCCCTCCACCAACAGTGAATTTGATTTGCGAACCGTCCCACCCACACAGACCAGTGCTGAACAAGGATTATGGGTCGAGCATCTCCCTCTCTCCAGCATCAATGAAACAGGGCTCATGGAGTTCACCATCAGTAATGCGGATACGGCCTATGTGGATTTAGCCCATACATACTTGTATGTGAAAGCCGATATCGTCAATGGGGATGGCTCCAGAATCATCGACAATGCCACGGTGGGCCCGACGATTCTCTGGCTGCACTCTATGTTTCAACAGGTGGATATTTTTCTCAGCGACAAACTCATCAGTGACTCGATCAACACGTACCCCTATCGAGTCTACATCAAGACGCTGTTGTTGTATGGACGTGAGGCTAAAAAAAATCTCAGTTGACAACCGCTTTATTCTACCAAGACACAGCCGAGCACATGGGCACGGTGGGCAATGCGGGATATAACAAACGGAAGACTTTCACCGCGAACGGCTCCTCAGGGGATCTCATGGGTCGACTGCACGCAGACCTTTTCATGCAAGACCGGTACCTCTTGAACAAGATCCCCATCAAAATCCGACTGATACGGGTGCCTCCAACCTTCGCCTTGATCGCCACTGACGTAGAGGGGCATGTAGCCGACTATAAAATCGTCATCCAAGACGCAGTCCTGTATGTCCGAAGAGTGAACCCGAATCCAGCCGTTCAATTGGGTCATCTCAAAGCCTTGGAAACAAAACCAGCCCAGTACCCTATCCGACGTGTGCAAACCAAAGTGTTCTTTGTGCCTGGTGGAAATATGAGCGCCAACAAACAAAACCTGTTCCTGGGGGAACTACCCAAACCATTGATCCTGGCCTGTGTGGACAATACCAGTTTCAGCGGAGCCTACCCAGAGAACCTGTTTGACTTTTTGGCATCAATGTTGTGGCCCTGCATGTGGACGGACAACAGGTTCCAGCCACGGCCTTAACACCGAAATTTGCGCTCGGGAATTTCATTCGAGCCTACAGAGCCTGTTTACAGCCCGTGTTTCGCTTTTTATACGCCCGCGAAAAGGCGGACGTATTATGTGATGGCGGTTTCCGTCCGTTTGTCCGGTTCTTGTGCCCGGTCTATATCTGAGACAGGTTCCTTTCTACAGTTCCAATTTTTGGAGAGTGGATACCCTACGGTGAGACGATGTGTCGCGTACCAAAATGAAGGTCGAGGTCAGAGGTCAAAGGTCACTGGCTTAAAAAACAGGAAATCACTGAAGTGTTCGTGTCCGGTCTATATCTGTGAAAGTTTTCTATCTACAGTTGCAAATTTTTGTGAGTGGAGACGCTAGGTGGGGACGATGTGTCGCGTACCAAAATTGAGGTCGAGGTCAGAGGTCAAATGTCACTGTTGCCTAAAATCAGGAAATCATTGATCATTGACAATTTTCTATCTACAATTCCAATTTTTGGTGGGTGGATGCCCTAGGGGGGAACGATGTGTTGCATACCAAATGTAGGTCGAGGTGAGAGGCCAAAGGTCAGTGTGGCTGAAAAATCAGGAAATCATTAATAATTTCTAATTTTTTGTGGGTGGAGTCAATAGGGGGAAATGAAGTGTCGCATACCATAAAAATAGGTCAAGGTCGAAGGTCACTATGACCCCCAAATCAGGAAATTATTAAAAATAACATTTTTTTGTGTCCGTAGATACATCAGGGGGACACGATGTTTCACCTACCAAAATGTAGGTCACGGTCAAAGGTCAAGGTCACTGTGCCCCCAAAAGCGTGAAATTGTTAAAATCATGATTTTTTCAATCCATTGAGAAATTACAAGGAGCCGTTTTGTCATGTACCAAAATTTATATCCAGGTCAAATAGTCAAGGTCACTGTGCCCCCAGAATCGAGGTCAAACGTCAGTGTGACCTAAAAATCAGGAAATCATTGAAAAATACAAATTTTTTGTGAGTGGATCCAATAGGGCGAAATGAAGTGTCACATACCAAAAATTAGGTCAAGGTCAAAGGTCACTGTGACCCCAACATCAGGAATTTATTAAAAATAGCTTTTTTTGTGTCAGTAGGTACATTACGGGGACACGATGTGTCACATATCAAAATGTGGGTCAAGGTCAAAGGTCAAGAATTACAAGCGTCTGGACCGTCATTCATAATTCAGCCGTCCATTAAAGAATATCCGCATCTATAATCCAAAGACCTATTCCAAATAACAGTATTAGCACCAAATTCAAAAAGACAATCATAATATACATAAACATAGGCTTGTTTCCTGCAAGAGAGAAGCGGTCAACAGTTTTCCATGATGCCGGCAAGACCTCATGATGTTCCAAAAATATAAAATCCGTATCGCTGATCAGTATTCTTAATCCATAATATTTGTTGTAAAGTCGTCATCTAAAGGATGATGTATCTCAGTCACGCTTTGATTGTGACTGTTCATATGAGTACCATGAGGATCTTGAAGTACATGGGCTCATACGGCCCCTAGCCCCGGGTTAAGCGAAATTAGACACAAGTTACGAAACGTAACGCCATAGATCTTGCACGCTACACTCTTATTTTGCTATCAGCATGCGATATGTATCGCCAAATTTGTTAAAAATAATGATTTTTTGTGTCCATTGAAAAATTATTGGGAGACGGTTTGTCATATACCGAAATTTAGGTCAAGGTCACTGTGATCCCAGAATCAAGAAATTTTTAAAAATAATTTTTTTTGTGTCAGTTGATACATTGAGGGAAGACGATGTGTTGTGTACCAAAATTTAGGTCAGGTCAAAGGTCAAGGTCACTGTGACCCCAAAATCAGGAAATCATCAAAAACAACTTTTTTTCTACTAGTAGATACATTAGCTCGGGACATGTGTTATACATACCAAAAAGTGGGTCAGAGATCAATGTCACTGGGACCCCAAAATCAAGAAATCAGTAAAAGTCACATTTTCATATGCCTGTCGAAGAGGATGCCGTGTAATGCGATGTTGCGGTCGGTCCATTCATCCATTAACAGTTGTTGTCCATGTGATATCTCTAGTTTCAAGGTATGATTGGTACCAACTGTGAGTATACCTTACTCGCATGGCAAAGAGGAGCCATACATTTTGAGATAAATTTGTCAAAGGTCAAGGTCACAGTTCCCCAAAACTGAATCAAGTGTAGCTGACTATATGTGTTGGGTTGGAATATTCAGAGTTCTCTCCCCTACATGTATATGGCATTTGTCCTGTGGAGTTGTCTCCCATGTTTGAAACCGCTACATTTAGTTAAACTGTTGTGACATAAAAACCATACATTTACTAATTGGGGAGAGGGGTCCTTCATGAACTTCATATCTGTTTAGTAACTCAAGAACAAAGGTTTACTTCATCAGTTTCTTTTTTCTTCATGAAAAATTCTCTCGGCTGACAGAAATCCATTTGCAGGAAAACTATTATTTTATTGTGTTTGACTATTGTTGATTTCAGTGTGGGTTTGTGAGCTCTCGGACCGCACTGCGGTGGTCTAATGGTTAGAGCGTCGGCCTCGTAAGCGGTAGGTACTGGGTTCGATCCCAGGCCGGGTCATACCTAAGACTTGAAAAATGGAATTTGTTGCTCCCTCGCTTACGCTCAGCATTAAGAGGATAGAACAAGGACTGGTTCGCTCGGTGTCAGTATAATGTGACTGAGTGGGGTGTCATGTCTGCCTACGTCATGATATTTCAGTGGGACAGCACTATAAAATGGCAGCATTAGATCTGCTCTGTTACAAGTAGGTTCCCCTGGCTCTCCCCCTCCCTTCCTTCCCTTCCCCGTCGTGATATAGCTGAAAAAATGTTGAAAGCGACGTTAAACCCTATTCATTCACTCACTCACTCACTCACTCACTCACTCACTCACTTGTGAGCTCTCGTTACTTGCTCCAACGTCGACTAGTTTCGAAGAGTTAAGCTCATTTTAGTTGATCATTCAATTTTAGATGTGATATGTGTTACATTCTCAGAAGTACAAAATTGTAGACCTTTCTCTGGATTGTTAGCTACCAATTGGAATCAAGGCTATTAAACAACCTTTCAATTTGGACCAATGTAATTCCAGATATATGGGCGTATATTGAAGCCCCTTGGGCTCTTGTTATATTTTCGGGGGACAAATCCTCAATTTACATACACCCACCCTGCCTCTCTCAGCAGGCCCCGATAATCCTGAGGACCGATATTCGCCCTTTTGGATAGGGTTGATAGTTTACCCCTATTTCAGGTGTAAAGTCCCGTGTTCCGCTCTTTATATTTTCGGGGACAAATCCTCATTTTACATGCGCCCACCCAGGACTTGATAGGCTGACCCCGATAAGCCTGGGGACCGATATTAGCACTTTAGGATAGGGTTGGTAGGGTTTTCCTCTATTGTAGGGGTAAAGGCCGTGTTCCGCTTTTTATATTTTCGAGACCAATCCTAAATTTACATAAACCCACTCCCCCACCCTACCTCTCTCAGCAGGCTCCGATAAGCCAGGGACCGATATTAGCCCTTTGGGGTAGGGTTGATGGGAGTTTTCCCCTATTGTAGGGGTAAAGTCCGTGTTCCGCTTTTTATATTTTCGGGACAATTCCTAATTTTACATACACCCACCCATGACTGAGTGGCCCTGGAGGAGCGCTTCACTTTGACACCTCAATCGACCCAATCGGTCAACTAGGGACCCCTCTCACTCATGATGATTGCCGAACATTCTCGCGAAAACACGCGTACTTGGGACTACTTTCTATCCGCGAAAGCAGACCGCATCACCGCCAGACCGCATCACCGCGGAGGAATACATCCCCAAGGTCACGCCCGATTCAAGTAGACCGGAAGTGACGTCATGGTTGCGCAGAACAGCCAGCTACTATATCGGTCCTTTATATACTACTCACCATAGATTAAGAAATAAATCAGACATGTTGCATTGTCAGTTGTTGGATCGTTACACATTTCTTGTCCAACCAATAACTCGAGAACTATTGAACGGATCAACTTTTAACTTTGACATGCAGTGAGAGGACAGTTGAGATTGCTTTTCAGTTCCCTGCGTATTCCAAGATGGCTGTGGTCAGCCATCTTGAATTGTAAGCACTTGGGCCACGTTGGGCAATAACTCGAGACTCAAGTTTGACATTAAATCAAATCCCCTTCCCCACACCCTGCATACCAAACAGCTGCTCCAACTTCCGCCGGAGAAGTACCGTAATACATAACCATTTCTGAGTTTATTGAGTTGTTTAAACTACACGATTTATGGAAAAATTAGGTAATAAAGATAGGATTTGGTTAGACCCTACCAACGACTGTGATTAGATTGGGTCTGCTTTTAGTTAGACTGAGGGCCGGCTAGGTCCCGGAAGCTCTGGGGTTCTAGACGGCCGGAGACACATCCGGGCCAATTCCCGATGGAGAAAATCGCAAATCATCTCTCAGTTATAGCTCGTATTTTGATAGTTTTTGTGTTTTTCTGTGAGGGTTCCTGGAATTGTTTTTGAAAATCTAAAGGTGAAATGGCGCGTTCTGGCATTTTGACAGCTATTTCCCACTTTCGAGAATTGTATTTTTTAGATTGATGTACAACAAAAAGTAGAATGGTTTTTGAAATGGAATTAATCACTTTTCATGGTCCCTACTTATATTTAGTAAATATTGTCCTGTTGCATTTTGACGGAATATTTGGACTTAGAAGAACTTTTGTAGAGTGAACTAATGGAACTAACTTTTTTTCTAATATTATATATTAAATATTCTAATATTTTCGCTATCTCTTAGGCTAGAGGGCTGAAACTTACCACACTATATCTTTGGGTTAAGCTCTACAAGAAAATGTAAAACAAAAAATCCAAGATGGCCGCCATGATGACGTCACAGACGTCATTTTTTAATAGAGCATTTTTGGACGATTTTTGGTCAAAGTCTTCGAATTTTTTTATTTTGTTTTTTCTTCGCAAAAACTGCATGATAAATTAGTAAATAATAATCTGATATGAAATAAAATTAGTTTCACCCACTTTTCTATACAGAAAAGCAAAAATTTTGAAGAAATAAGACGAAAACATCACTTTTTCTGATACCCCACATGGCCGCCATTTTGAATTTACCCATGATCCTCTGCTCCTGAGGTTATGCAGTTTTGGTGTTCCGGAGATATCGCAGAAAATTTGGTAGGGGGGCATTTTGGCACCCCCTCCCCGAGGACTGGTAGAGTTAATGGCGGTAGGGAGGGAGCGGGAAAAATCAGGGGATGTTTTTTGGTGATGCCAAGACAGATGGTTGCAGTAAAATGCATAGAATCGCGTTGAATCAATATGCTGAATTTTTGTGTAATTTTTGAAGAAATATGGCGAAAACATCACTTTTCTGGTACCCCCATGTCCGCCATTTTGAATTTACCCATGATCCTCTGCTCGGGGGTCATGCAAATAGGCTCAAAATGACCCCAATATGATAATCGGAAAAGTCACGGAGTTTCAGCTCTCAATCTTTTGTCGTTCCGGAGATACGAGCAAAAAACCAACAGGGGGCGTAAAGTGCCCCCCCCAGGCCAGGTAGGGTTAAGGTACAGGGGCGTCGGAAGCAAATTCAAAGTGGTACGGCCACTATCATATCACTTTAGGCGAGGGTCCAGGGGCCGCCGGAAGCTTAATCACAAGGTCGGGTACGGACCGGGAAAGGTAGAATGCACCCAGAAACAACCTAGCGTGTATGACAAATTGGACAAACGAACAACGAATTCGTATGAAGAAAACTAATTTTTTGTTTCGTTGATAAAATAACGTGAACATCAAACGGCATCATGCATATGAACGTACATGTTACTTATTCACGGTCGGTGCTCAGAGCCGCTTACAAATTCACTGGCGCTCTGGACCGATCAAAGTCTTCTTCAACTTGGAAGCTATCAAAACTGCTTAGTTCGTTTGCTTTTCATTTTGTGTTTATTTCTTTCTTTTTTCGTTTTTTGTTTTTTCTTTCTTTCATATTTTTGTTTATTGCGCAAAAGTGGTACGGCCATGGCTTCCGACGCCCTTTAGGTGAAAGGTTGTTCAATCCGGAACTAAGTCCCGACTGTTATGCTTTTGATTACATGGCCTGTCCATTTCTTAAAACTTTTAAGATAGCCAACATTTTCGGTTCGGCCTTCATGTTTTATTTTTGAGACCTTCATAAGACATATACAGACGGACAACTTAGAAAATTGTCGAATTTACAAATGCAAAACGCTGCGTTCTGCTGCATTCTGATAATAGTAGGCCTTTTATTGCATCACATTTGTCATTCTCTCTGGAAAACTATCAAAACTTTAGTGTAGTATTTATTTATTTTTTCTGCTCAAATTATTAGGGGGCTTCAGCCCCCGTAGCCCCTCCCCCGCTCTGCCGTCCCTATTAGATACTCCGGCGGTAACTGTATCATATTATTATTGACTCCGTCGATAGTCAGATCTCACTCCGCCGTACGTTGTATCACACTTCCACACAGGTCATATTCATGAGTCTCAAAATCATCGAAATTCTTCTTTTTCACATATAAATATCATCTTGCCATTAAAAGGCAATCTCGTTTTACATACTGATCGTAGGTATATTCTTGATTAATTAGATAAAATGCATATTTGATGTAGTTTTCCTAACAAAGGTTTCTAGATTCGGCTTCTAATGGATGTAATTGTCTATTTAGAATTATCCCGTTCTCAAAAACACGTCAGCTATTTAAATAAACGTACCATCTAACGACTGAGACAATGTGATATTGTTGATAGGGTATGGTTCCGACATATCAACGTAAAAGTCAACAAGTTGTCCTACCATTTTTCACGCCCTTCCCTCCGGCGGAAGTTCACCCTCCGTTGGAGCAGCCGTTTGGTATGCAGGGTGTATTCCCCCTTCTTGTCACAGCATGTACATGCTCTACAATACTGCTGCCCCGCAAGGCGAGATGTTGGGGGTACTCAGAAATACTCAAAAAAGACATCTTTTCTCACGTAATTCCTCATTTGATAAAATTTCCTCACAAGAGATTTAAGTGTGAAAAGTATAATCTCGCCAAGTCTCATACCAGTTGAGGCCAGTAACACCATTGAGCAGTTGAATATATGGTGATATAATTACTACTGTTGAAGATAGTATCCCACGTGCTCATATCCAAAAACATTTTTCGCTGCATAGCCGCCCTTCATATCACAGACATAAGCAGTACATGAGCGGATGTACACTACAACGCGAAATATCACCGAAAGCTGTTACCTATGGTGTTCTATATGGGCCAAGTTTGCGTCGCGTGGCGACTTTTAGAAACTCGCCACTCGCCACGCGCCGTGGACCTCTCCGGCGCGCGGCGAGTGGCGACTTCTTGCTATCTCTTAACCTGCAAAAACTCGCCAGTCGCCACCCGCCGTAAAACACGGCGAGTTTCGCTCTATCTCTTAACCTGGAAAAACTCGCCGCGCGCCACTCGCCGGATGAACCACGGCGCGCGGCGACTGGCGACTTTTGACTGTAGTGAAACTCGCCACTCGCCACGCGCCGTGGACCTCTCCGGCGCGCAGCGACTGGCGACTTTCTGCTATCTCTTAACCTGCAAAAACTCGCCAGTCGTCACCCGCCGTAAAACACGGCGAGTTTCGCCCTATCTCTTAACCTGGAAAAACTCGCCGCGCGCCACTCGCCGGATGAACCACGGCGCGCGGCGACTGGCGACTTTTGACTTCTGGAATTCTCAGGACTTTTTCTCAAGTGCGCATGCCCGGGAGCATCAATTATCGGAATATTTTGTTCGAAACATGCTGTCATTTAATTTAATTTTAAATCTCTTCCTCGTGCATAAATATACATAATTTCTAATGAATGAACTCTCCAGCTACATCTGATGCTATGTGACTAATTTTGAAGATGTAAGCTATCTGTAATAATTAATATAGTTGTTTTTTTAAACAAGTTTCTTTTTAATGCAATACGCATATAGGGCAATCTAATTTTGTCAAATGTGCAATTATTTCTTTATTAAAATACTCGTTATCCGTTTCTGTGCAGAACTTGCATACTCTCGAAGCTCGTTATTATCTGCTGGTATATTTTAAAAAGTTGACACCAAGACAACATTTTCAATCATTTTTTTAATCTTTTTTTTTATATAAGTGCCTATATATATTTATAAAACAGCATATCGTTTTCAATTCAGAATGAATCGCTTTGAAATTGTTCTTTATTTAAGATACAATAAAGCACTCGACGCGGGAATTTTGTTTTACAAGATAAAAGCAACGTCAACTAATATGCTGTATGAAATATTAAGAACGCGAATAGAGCGTCATCGTCATATTGATTAAAAACGTAGGAAAAAATGCTAACATTTTCTCTGGATGATTGAATTTCTCTCTTCGTAAGTTATATGTGAAAAACGGGCGATATCTTTGCATAAGAGATCCTTTATTGCTGTTTTAATCCATAGAGCGGCTCTTTGTTGGGTTGATATTTCCTGTATCACAACCCCTACAAACTATCAAGACCCTATTTTTAAAGATGAAAAGACGTATTTCTTTCAACAGTTTCCATATTTGTTTTACTTCCTCAAATTCGATGAGATCGCGACTGTGATTTATGATATTCCAACTGCATAATTGATGCTCCTCGGGCATGCGCACTTGAGAAAAAGTTCTGAGAATTCCAGAAGTCAAAAGTCGCCAGTCGCCGCGCGCCGTGGTTTGTCCGGCGAGTGGCGCGCGGCGAGTTTTTCCAGGTTAAGAGATAGAGCGAAACTCGCCGTGTTTTACGGCGCGTGGCGACTGGCGAGTTTTTGCAGGTTAAGAGATAGCAGAAAGTCGCCAGTCGCCGCGCGCCGGAGAGGTCCACGGCGCGTGGCGAGTGGCGAGTTTCTCTAAAATCAAAAGTCGCCAGTCGCCGCGCGCCGTGGTTCGTCCGGCGAGTGGCGCGCGGCGAGTTTTTACAGGTTAAGAGATAGAGCGAAACTCGCCGTGTTTTACGGCGCGTGGCGACTGGCGAGTTTTTGCAGGTTAAGAGATAGCAGAAAGTCGCCAGTCGCCGCGCGCCGGAGTGTCCACGGCGCGTGGCGAGTGGCGAGTTTCCAAAAGTCGCCACGCGACGCAAACTTGGCCCAAATAGAACACCATAGTTACCCCTGGTTCAGACAGCGTCATTTCGGCGATCGCTGTGTGTGTTTCACACCTGAAAATTCATTTTTACGTCTTCCAAACTTGAAAATAGACCGATGGAAAGCTCAAGGACGCTTTCGTATTTCTGCTTTTCATCTCGAAAAATTGAAAGTACATGTAGAAGGAAGCTGATGATTTTTCTTCAGTATTGCAACTTTTCCTTCGGAAGCCTAGGAGGGTCCGAGCTGTGAAACAGAAGATGAGCTGTAAAAGACATAAATGTAATTCTAGTTTGAAACAATTCCTGGGGTAAGGAACTTCGAAAAGTTGTTTTTTTGGTTCTATACAACATTATACATCATCGAGAATGTGAATTCACGGTGAAGATTGCAAACTTTCACACGCACTTTTTGTTTCAATCCCTTGAAAAGAAAAAAGTGCAAGTGTATATTCGGAGTAGAATTCCTTGAGAATAATCTGGTGGACTATACACTGAAACTTGTGTGTACCGACTATGCTAGTGACCAAAATGTAGTGTCGGTCTTGACAGGGATTGTGTCAAGGTTTACAATACATTACATTGAAGTATTGAGACCATGGATACTGTTGGTATTTAGAGCTTGATCAGTTTACCCAGGCGTCGGTATTCACAGGTTTCACTGCATTGTTCGTATAACTACACACCTGTAAAGTTTATGTTATCAAAATAAAATATTTTTAGCCTTTGCCCTTAAAAGACTTTGAAGTTCGCCAGTTTTAATACATATTCGTCGCCAGGAGACTCCATACAGCCAAATGGACTTGAATCAAAGTTTCCCGATGGCTACACATTCTTCCTCCTTGGAGATTTATTGGTGGAAGTTTATGTGCCTATATTTTCATTGGTTGATTAACGCGGAGTCCAGGTTGTTAAGGCGGGTCCGTGATATTTTTTATATGGCTACATTTCATTGGTTCAATGAATAACAAGGTTGTGTTGAGCATGACCAATGTGAACAAGTACCGGTAAGCAAAGAAAAAACATTTGTCAATCGGATTAAAAAGTAGAGCTACAAAAACGGCTCCCCATCCTAATTGTCGCTCATGTAGATCTGGCATGAGGATCCCCATTTTCAAGTTATGAGAACGGAACTATTTTGGATCTTTCCACGATTTAGGAATGCATGTTTGAAACGTCAAGGTCAGGCCACAACTGTAGGGGGAAGACCGGTGGGCCCCGTGATATTACGAATAGCGAAATATCTCCCTGATTTGATTGACATATCTAAATTCTAGTAATGTTAATCGAATATCAGCGTTTCCAGTGATTCATGAGAAGATGAGTTTTACATATACTGTACACTTGTTACCATCTCTGCAAAGTGAGACGGGCCAGACGTGTGATCCTGATCTGCCGACAGCTAGGTCCTTCAACAAAGAAGCCCGGTTCTTGGCCCAAATCTTAAATCAGCGACATGCAAGATATGGAGCGTTATTTTTAGATCTGGTTTTAATATGATCTAACAGCTTTTTGACATAGTTTTAACGACTCATGGTGGAGTATGCTACATGTACAAGTTTCTATTAAATTTACAAATCGTAATTAATTATATGCAAGCAGATTTTTTAATGTATTTAATAACTGATCGTATTGAAGTTGAAATGTGTTGTTACAAAAATAAGGCTGATGGTTTTTGTTTTTTCAGTTGAGCCCTTTGTCAAGAAGTGTTCTGATGACGAGCAGACAAGTGTGGATGATTTGTTCTCTAACAGGCCATTCCCTGTGACCATGTACATGGTAAACTCCAAGACGGGAGAAAATACAAAACTGTCCAACGAATCTGTAACATTTAGCAATCTAGAAACGGACATTAAAGGAAGAATGGCACCTGGAAGAGTTATTAATACTGGTGAAAAACCATACAAATGCTCGCCCTGTCCATATAGCTGTTCACAGAAAAGAACCCTAGAGAGACATCAAATGAGACATACTGATACAAAATCATATTTATGTACATTCTGTCCATGTAGATGTAGAGACAAAGAGAGCCTTGTCAGACATGAAATAACACATACTGGCGAAAAGTCATATAACTGTTCATTCTGTCCATATAGCTGTTCACGAAAAGAGCGCCTAAAGCAACATGAAAGGACACATACTGGTGAAAAGCCATATAAGTGTTCACTCTGTCCTTATAGCTCTTCAAGGAAACGAGAGGTATGGA